>WUAW01016523.1:109099-125461 GCA_017165845.1 Thaumetopoea pityocampa | reverse complement strand
GACCGGGGTTCGATTCCCCGCCGGAGAGCCAGGGAAAAAGGCGTGAGTGTGTGTATGTGTATGTGTATAATAAGTAGTATAGGGATTAGACAAAAATATTTTTAATTATTGACTACTAACTCTGTCCGCGAAAAAAAGTTAAAAATAAAATAGTACAACTATATTCATCATCAACAACAACAATTACATTCCCAATACAAGTCACAGGCCTCCTCCTAGAATGAGAGGGGTTAGACTACAGTCTATCTCGGTGGCCTAATATATAAGAAAATTCATACGCCGGTCGAAACATCTCTGAGGCATTTAAGTTTCCTCAAGATGTTTGCTTTCACCGTTGGAATCGTAGTTATAGGATAAAAGCTATCCTATATGCTAATCAAATCGATGATCGATCTGTGTGCAAAGTTTCGTCAAATTCCGTCGCACGGCTTAAGAGCGAAGAAGTAACAAATATACACATTCACTCACTCATAAATTATCGCACCTGTAATAGTAGTCTAGTAAGTAAAACGATGGAAACTCCTTGATATAATTTTGTTCTACATTTGTTCTAAATTATCATCAGCTTAGTGACATATGCGTTATTGTTCATAAGCCATTTCAGGACTTTAGGGCATCATTGTCTGTCGACTCTTCGAGATAGTATGCTCACTGTCCGCTTTGCGACCCTTTGAACTAGGAAAATAACTCTGTTTCTTCTGCGGCTTTCTTCATTTGAGCTTTTATTTTATACAGCAATAACGAATATTATTCTTTCCATTGTTCGCTGGGTAACCGTGAACGTTCTTTTGATTTCTATATATTCAGTCATTTCAATAAACTAATTCTAAAAATAGTTTCAGTTTTACTGTAAGTACCTACCTATACCTAGAAGTTTCAAGTACTATGAGTACCACTAGGTATTCTGTGGCAGGTGTAATAGCTTTTATACAATTTAGTCGTTTTCAAGACTACGGTGGCCATGTAATCTATTACTTCCAGGACCCGACATTATTTAACTGGTTCATTGTTCAGCACGACGCGCATATGAAAGGTAAGGTTCCTTTGTGGCCTTATATCTATAATTATCCTAATATATATAATTATAGCAGGGATTATAATATTTTTTAATTCGTAACAAGTCCTTTCTCTTATTTATTCGCTTTATGCTCCAAATTAAATAGAACGTTTTAGCTTCAAACACAGCATATTGAAGCCCTCTGTGGGATATAAATCTCCATAGTTAAGATTGAGTGATACCCTTCACTAAGGAAATTGGTGGGACTTTCCATTATTTCCCCATTTGGCAGGTGTCTTGGTGATAGCATTAGATGTTCCTTGAATCGCATCTTAATAAAATCCATCACACATTCATTATACGTATTGTTATGTCACGGAGGTACGGGATTGGAAATAGACAACCGTTAGCAAAGCGAGCGATCTATTAACTTGTACAGCGGTTCCAAAAATTAATATCCTTAAGTTGTGAAAAATTTTATCTATTTTTTCTTGTTAAATTCACTCTATTTTAATAAAAAATTCTGCAATATTTAGAGGTATTTTGTGCCATTTCCGCGTAGATGGAATTAACAGTATGTATAATGAATAAGACATTTGTAGGTAGTCTACTGTAATGACGTTCTTCTTCGAGTTTCTTTCCAACTGCTGATGGTCGACTATCAGTTTTCGGCATTCATCTTTCTATTAATCCAGTAAAACGGAATAACTCGACTGCGCAAGCAAGTAATTCCCATGCAGTCCCGTACATTGCCAAGCTACAACTTCTTTATCCAACCTTCTCAACATTTTCAATAAACTTCCATTATAACTATGAGACTACTTCGGTAGTACCTGAGGACGTAGCCAAAATAGTAATGATCTAAGTATGCCATATATACCATGTATTAGTCTGACGGTTACCCTGAATTTAAAAGGTGGGAATGAATGAATAAATATTGATATAATAAGTTTTACTTCCATGTGTAGCTAGTACTCAGGTAAAAAACTAAAAGACTTGTCTGGCAAGTAGACTTAAATATACGTGTAAGCAACCCGGGCCCCCTGAGCTATTACTGTCTCTCCCTACTCCTTTCAAGATAGTAGTATGCTGTATACTATAGTCCTTTTCCCAAATTCCATATTCCTTGCTCAATACACCTTTCCTACCTAACCCTCATTCTTTTCCTCTCCTCTAAGCCAGTAGTTGCCGCGCCGATGGCTGTATGGCTGAACCCAAGATGATGATTAGCCTTATCCTTATATATTATAAGCATACGGGACTCTGTTTGGATTGACTTGTTTTACCCTTGCTTTTCATGGGAAAGCAATGAGGAACTATAACGCTTCTTATAAAAATGGCGGCGTCAATATTCGCCATCCGACACGTCTCGTTTCCGGCGGAGCGAAAAGTGGGCTACGGATAGCTACTTTGCTTCAATAACGAGCATAGCAAGTGGAAAGAAGTGGTTTATGCCTATCCCGATTGTTCGGTAGTATACTGGTTAGTATCCCCGTTTGTCACGCGTGAGACCGCAGTTCGATGCCCCGTCGGAGAGCCAGGAAAAAATCGTTATATTATGTATGTATGTATGTGTAGCTTTAACATTATTATAAGAAATAAGTATAAAAAAATTCTGTTTACGGTTAACATTTCCTTCGTTGTAGGACCTACTACCATTTAATTGCCTCCTCGTACTGACCTACTTATGTAATTATATGTGTACGAGTAGATAATAATTAAAATGCCCCATTGTAATTACACTGCAGGTTTTAGGTCACTATGTACCTACTTGAAGAGTTTGTGGCCTAGTCAGAGGTTGGCATTCGACCCGGTATCAGAGTTAAACAGTACTTACCGCGGCCGGGTATTAAATGGGTTAACGATAGAGTCATTTTGATTCGTTTAGCACACACCTCCTCTGCTGTGTAAGGCATCCACAATGGTGGGTCATGAATGGTGTTTATATGACACTAGCTGTTGCCCGCGACTCCGCCTTAGTAAATGTCGGTTTTCCGCTACATTCGTAACAAATCCGAAATAATCATAGTTTTATAAAAAAGCCTAAGAACAACTTTTACTTGAGCTCTCGTACCTTAACGACGGCTATTAAAAGAAAGATTAAGCTGTATATTCAATTGGACTCAACCGATTTTGATGAAATATGCCGCAGTATTTAAATCGGAATAGTACCATTAAGACTAATAGTTTAACTAAAATCTAATTGCTGGTTTTTGAGTGAAGTATGAACAAACAAACAAACAAATAAACATCGACGGATTTGGTCTCACAAGCCCTTAATTAGTCGATCTGAGTAGTTTCGTTAAGCACCTTTGATTTATAAAATTTGACATTTAACAATTTTATAATAGCATAGATTAATCATCACAGGAACTTAAGAGCTAAGGGCGGGGGCTCTATAAGGGCTATACAAGACAGCAGTTAATCTTTTAAACCTGCCTCGCAGCCACATCTCTTGCAAGGGTTAATCAATATAGCTAATAATAAACCGAATATTTATTTATTAATACCTATAGATGTTTTGCTGTGTTACGCCGGCATAATAATAGCGTCACTCTATTTCCCCCTCCATTTCAATTCAACCCCCCCCCCCGTGCTGTGAGAACCAGTTAAGGGATGTAGCAGAATAATGGACAGCAGCGTTATCCTTTTATATCCTTTTACTGGGATCTCCTAGATATCTGTAAAGAGTGGAGATTATGGCAAATCCTTGTTTTTTAATGATGGTCGTTTCAGCAGTGGGATTTTCTTGTGATATGTAATTTTGTATATTTTTTCATGCCTGATGATGATGATAAATGTTTCTGATAGTTAATTTTTAGACTGGTAAAAGATAATACAACGTGTACCTATATATAATATAGTATCTATAATAACAAAGTTGAGTGGGACTGTCTCTGACCCAACGTCACAGCTGGTGACCCTATTAATATCATGCATATTACCGGCCAATAAATTAGCCGCGTTTCTATAATCTCTTGACATTTTGATCACCTGTTGACGTTGTTCGGCCGGCGGGCGGGAGCGTGCAAAATTCAGTAGGTATAATTAAAAGTCTATTTTAATAGAATAGTATTTTAATTCAAATTAAAAGGAGTGCATGCTTATATTTTTTTTTTTAAACACAACGGCAATCGATTATATTGGTGTACTTTGCTTTACATATAAACTAGCTTTTATGCGCGGCTTCGCTCGCATTTATGTCCTTAAATAATTGCCCGAGACTGTATAAAATACAATTATTTGATAACTTTGAAAACTCATTTTTCTAACCCTCGAAAGCAGTTTTTTGTTTCGGTATAAAAGGTAACTATGTCCTTCTCTAGAAGCTTTATAATGTGTGTACAAAAATTCATGATGATCAGTTGAGTAATTAAGGCGTAACAACATAACAAACAAACAAATAAACAAACTCGCGTTTGCATTTATAATATTAAAAAAAGTTACGATATATGTATATATACGCTTAAGGATTGGGGTTACATATGAGTATGAGTAGAACAAGATATACATTATACTCTTTTTTTGCTATGGAGGAGACAGTTTTATTTTCGACAAAGTAAATCTGTACGTATTAGTTATTCAAAGGTGTAACAAATTGGTAGGTCATGATCTGAGCACTGGAGTTAGCTGGAACAATGTGGAACGATTTTTATATTATTTTATTACAGTTTATTGAAGTGAATTTACGAAAATAGTGTGTAGCGCTCTATCACCACAATCATCATCAGTGTCATCTTCTTTATCATCACCAACCCATCCACTCTTCCACTGTACGGCATGAGTCTTCTCTCTGAATGAAATGGGTTAAGCTCTACTGCCATCCGTTTACTAAAAGACCATTCAGCGACATTTGGCGAAATTTGAATATATATACTAAATAAATGAACACCTTTTTCTCTATCAATCAATCAGAATCATTTTTTTATCTTTATTTAGCTACAAGATCTTCGGGGACTTTGCACACGGCAAACTGCATCATTTTTAAGATCATTCAACATTTAATATTTGATCATATAAGCGACCCCGGCCTCCCGAGCTACTACTGTTTCTTCCTATTTCTTCCGAGATAGTAGTATCCTATATCCTATAGTCCTTTTCTNCCTTACTCAATACACCTTTCCTACCTCAACCTCTTTCCTTTCTTTCCTTTTCGTGGGAACGCAATTAGGAAATTTAACGTTTTAGAATCTTAAAAATGGCAACGTCATGGTTCGCCACCCGGCACGTCTCGTTTTCCGCGGGGATGAAAAGTAGGCTACTGATAGCCACTTTGCTCTTAGCAAGTGGAAAGAAGTAGTCTCTGCCTACCCCAATTCTTCGGTAGTATAATGGTCAGTATACCCGCATGTAACGCGGGAGATCGGAGTTCGATTCCCCGCCGAAGAGCCATGGAAAAAGGCGTGAGTGTATGTATGTATGTATAAAATATATACAAACTTAATTTAAAAAAATATTATTAAACTTAGCTCATAAAATGAAAACATTACAACAAATACGTAATTTGGTCTATTATATTTAATATACCACAATCACAATGTCGGGGTCAATAATTTCTTTCGTTTTGGATCATAACTCAAAATTAGGTATACTCACTTAACGGCCTTTTAGTAGACGGAGGGCAGTGTCATACACCACGCTATGGTTAATGCCCTTATTCAACTTCACCCAACAGTCCCGACACCACTTTGAGAATAGAGCCCCTATTCTCAAAGTTGTGTCGGAATATGTATACCTGGGACACGACGTCCAGCTAGGTAAATCCAACTTAGAGAAAGAGGTCAGTCGCTGAATCTAATTCAGCTGGGCAGCGTTCAGGAAACTACGTGACATATTCTCGTCAAAAATACCGCAATGCCTTAAGACTAATTGCGGTATAATCAGTAGTAGTATAATCAGTGCGTATTGCCAATAATGCCCTATGGATCTGAAACATGGCCGCTGACTATGGGTCTCACACTTAATCTACCGCCAAATAACAGTAGTCCGAGTGGTGTTGTGTTTTAGAAGATAAAATATGTTTATGCAACAAACTGTGCAGTAGACGTATTTACGTACGTTCCACGTCAATAGTATCAATGCCGCAACTAAATATATTAGGATAGAAATAGTATATATTCCTATATCCAATTATCTCATATCATTTACAGATGACTATAGGAAGCAGTAGTCACTTACTATCAAGTGAGGGCATGCTCGTCTGCTACATTCATGATATTAAAAAAGATATACCTTAACACTCTTCACATCGGTTCGATATGACGACTGCTCCGTATTATCAAGGAAGGTCAGGACTTGATCACCGTCCTTGCGTGTATCCTGTACTGACGTATCCGATCCTATGTGTAAATTTGCGTAAACATTAGCTACACGTGAGGATGCCATTGACATAATTATACGAAATGGCCGCTGATGGTTTGGCCTTTAGTGCATCACGCTACACATAGAAATCTGATCATTTGTATACAATACTATATTTCCCGCAAATGAATAATTCATTTCATTTTATTTCATTTCCGCTTTTTAAATATAACAACAAATCGCATAATATGAACCGTCTTGTCCCAAGAAGCCTCCCGTACATCTTGGGCGGCGGCGGCTGTATATGTCAGCAATTGATATTACTTCGGATCAGAAAGCGGTCTTGCTTGACAACGCCAGTATAGTCCACTGACTCCACTCCCAATCGCCTTGAAACCCCGGCTGATTGTTGTTACCTTACCTCGCCCTTTTTGTATAAGAAGGAGCGAGAGTATGACTTTACGAGATAATTCGAATAAAAAATATTATTCTATAAGTATAATTAGTATTATTCTATAACTCTATAAATTTCCTCCAATTAGTTCCTGATAATGCAAATACCATATCAATGTTCGTCCTTTAACACTACCTGCGAATCCTGTTTCGATCTCCGAAGTCTCTGATGTCATATGAGAGCATTTTCAATAATAAGTCAACATATTACAGTCTTCGGGTATACAATATCATAGTTTGTTTTTTTAATATATGTATTTACTATGACTGTGTTATAGGTGTTATGAATGCAAAAGTATTTTTTCCCTAAATAAATTCCATATTTTCTACACCGTACTGAGACCGACGGCGGAGTTTATCGGTCGCTTATCTGCTGGGCGACTTCTTATCTGTCTATCTAACCGGGGAAAATCACTTACAACGTCTTTTGATGAACGGATTAACTATATTTATATTTAGTATAATAGTCAGCGTTTTATTTTCATATATTATCCTACTTTTAAGCGAGGAAAAAATATGAAAATTATTAATAATGAATTATTTTGTTTGTAATCACTAATTACTGCCTCGAATACAACTCTATGTAAATCATTTTCTGTTACCGTTTCTGTCTTCGTCTGTGTCCTGCCCTTTTCAAATCGTAATGACGTTATTAATTTTTATGTAGATACTCTTGCTTTAGATCTTATAACTTAAATACAATCAAGCAATCGAAATATTTTAAACTAAAAATTCAGTTAAGTCCGTAACAATAATATTCAACAACAGCCTATGGGTTACACCGGATTGATAAGCAGCATTTTTATCAATCAGAGGCTTCTAAGACTTTTACCAGGCGTGAATTTCAATAAGGTGATAATTAATAAGTAAATCTATTCTACGCCTACCAGGAAATACCCCAGTATCTCAGCCACATATCCTTAATCGATTAAATCACTCAATGCATGTCACATACACTTTGGTCATACCGATAATAAATTTATCAGTTCACCTAATCTGTAATAAAAGCGAAATCTTATGCCCGTGTTCTGAAAATTCACTAATATATTTACTGTGGTGAACATATTTTATGCGCGTGCTTAACTTGCAATTTAGATCTTAATTATATATCTAATACTGTTACTATGTTCTGAACTGAAAAAAATCATCACCAAGGTAGGTGTTTCATAGGGTTTTAATTAGAGATGGTTTCGTCAATTCAGAGCCATCTGTGGGAAGGAAGGCTACATGTCTCGTATTGCCATGAGTACTTCAAGCTGCCAAGTTTCGGGGGGATATTTTAATTTGGGCAGCAGAAATTTTGTTGGTAAAACGGCAACATTTAAAAGAAGGACAATTTGCAGGAAGAAATGAAAGTGGTACAAAATCGGATAGAATTATTTGAAAGTTCAAAGACGATACGCTTTACCGATTCTTGTGTAAATGAATTGCTATTAAATAGATATAATTGTTGATCGAAATGTGTTAATCGAAACACAGAAGCGCTAACTAACCGTGTTTAATGATTGTCGTAACTGCAATCGTAAAAAAACCGAAAATATATTTCTTTATATGTGATTAAAAATGGCTCCAAAGAACATTATTTATCTTAACATGATCAACATATTAGGTGACAGGTTCATGGTTGATATCATAGGCTACCTCTATAGTGATCGCTATGAGTCCACTTAGGACAGTAAAAAATTTCTTTTATTTTACCATCTACCTTATTATTTTAGCTTCGAACCAGCTATATATTTGATGTTTTTTTTCTATATTTCTTCTCACTACATATGTCATAAATTTCATTTTAATAGATTCAATAGTTTTGGAGTTAAAAAGGTTCGTACTTTAAATACAAGTAATTTGCTGTTACTAGTTGTCAATCTAGTTTAGCTGCAATTAACAGCAATCATGCTGTCAACTTTTAAGTTTGTCATAGCATCGTCAGTAGTCGGCATTTGAGCCGATCTCTGGGTTAACCAGCACTTATCACGGTCGGGTGTAGGGTTAATCATTCTAACATGTAATTTAAACCTGGTCTCCGCTATGTTCCAGAATATAATGGGACTGGTGTGTGAATTACACTAGTTTTCGCACGTACTTTTATGCGACTATATCATTAGATTTAAGATGTTCCAACAAATATAACATATATTTAATATATTTTAAATTATAATATCTTGAACTTACCAACCGGCCACTGCTGCACCCCATACTATAACAGCAAATTATCGAGAAGGTATTTCACTCTTATGAGTGAAGAAGATGTAACTTGTTCTTCGTGACTAGTGTTTAAACTTGTTGCTCGGTACTCAGTAGCTAAAGGTGAAAATTTTCAAAATAAGATGCCGTTACAAAAAACATCACTCACCATAGTGAGTTTTGACATTTCAAATTATAGAGTCGAAGTTACAAACTTTTTCGAATTTATAAATTATACCTAATATTGTATGTTGTTTCGAAAGATAATATTCATTTGTTACGCTATGCAACTTATACGGGCATTTGGCAAATTCTCAGTTTGTAAGAATTAATTCAGTATGTAAGACCGCTTCTCTACTAACATTACTATATTTATTTACTATAATAAAAAGTAAAACCCTAGTATATTTCATACATATTACCACTTTAATAAGTGTGCGCGCATCATTTTGAATATTTTGTTCATTAAATATCGCCTCGTCACAATGGATTTTTCACGACTCGCAATCACCCAATATCTAATATCGAGTAAGCTGGCGTCACAATCTGTTAATATTTACCTGTTGCGTTGATAACTATATACATGCATATGTAACACTTATCTAAAGCGGCAGAACACAAAGGAAACATATTGCTTATCATTTATAATCCTTAACATAAATTTATATCTTTACATAATGTACAAATAACCTGTTAATGACTTATGTACTCGTGTTATAATGAAATAACAATATATATTATCGATTTAATATTAAGATTAGGCGCCTAGAAATATTTCATATTAGCTGACGTCCACAGCGAGCATGTTATTTATTATAATAGCTTGCGTCCATCCTCTGTCACATCTATATTGTTGCCAAATTTCATAAGAATTGGCTCAACTTTGGAAATGGATAAACAAACAAAGAGATCGATCATTTTATGAAAAATTACCATGCAGAGTGGTATAAAGTCTTTAATGATTCATCATATTTTAACAGTACATCAGCAGATTCTTGTTGTAACATTCATGGTTCGTTTCACACATACACTTAAAAATTTAAATAAATAGAGGTGCCCTTTAAAAATATACACAGGAGGCCAATGACATCAAATACTTTATTTTTTTTTACAGTTTTTAATATGCACAAGGTTCCATGAAATATTTTTGTCCCACGCCTATTATCGTCCAAGAGGTAGGCAGAGGCGTATACATTAGAACATGGAAAATCTAGAGATGCGAATCGAAGATCGTTACCGACATTGACTACTTGACACATATAATGCTAGTTCGGATACAATTATGTATATTATAATAATATATAACCTACTCTGTATGTTTCTTCTTACTTTTTTATTACTTCATAACGTGTCTTTTGTTTTTGTACTCGTCTGAATGAAGGTGTCTTTTTTTTAAATAAATTTGTAACTCGTAATTTAATCAGTGATATCTATTTGAAACTTATCATGTTTCGATAATAAGTAAACATAAAAAAGTAATTAGTTTTTGTAACATTGGTAATTATTTTGTCTTTTTAATAAGTTTGTAATTAAGAGCTCCAAATAAAACCAATTAAGCAGGTGATGAACTTCACTTATTATTTTTAACAATTCTCAAATGCGTTTCCGGTCGTATGCGGGTAAATATAAAGTGTCTAACCACTACATTTTTGTTATATATTAATTACTTATCATCAACGTTTTGAATACAAATTATGTGTCGTACAAATTTGAAAGACAGTTGTATGATTATTGTAATTAATGCTAAAATTCAAAATATGTAAACAAACAATAGTTTAGTCTGAATTTTGAACGCCTATATATCTTGTTGATATCTAAATATTGTAGAATTTTGTCAATTATTATAACAATGTAAAGCAAATACCACTGGCTATTCATAAATTGTAAAAATGATATTATGATTTTTGTAGACATATTTGATGATTGAAATAAGTCCTTACGGTGATAAGAAAACCGGTTCTAATATGCGGCAGTGTGTGTGGGCCGACCTTGAGTAGACATAGATATGACATAGAAATGACGTAGTGACGTAACATGGTCTGAATAAATATTTACCCTATAGATTCGAAGTAGACTTGGTCGTATGTGACATACTAGCTCGTGGGGAGTCAATCATGCTTTGACTAAGTTATATTTGACCGAGAGAGTAGGTTGGTATTAGATGTCATCTGTAAGGGATATATTTAATAGTGTAGTAACTTTTTCGCACACATTTATTTGAAAAATAATTTATCTATAGAAAAATTAAAATAATTGGTACTCGTTTCACACGGTGAAGGAAAACGTCATCAAAAACCTGTATGCTTGAGAGATTCTCTCCACGGCGTGTGAAGTCTGCCATGTTACAATATGAAGAGTGGTAGGCTAACCCCTTCCATTAGGAGAAGAGACTCGTGCCCTTTAATGCGATATTGGACGGGTTGATGATGATGATAATGGAAAAAGCATTAATTTAGATCATCTATTGCTATTATAAAATTATTAAATGTATGATTTTGTAAATTCAATGATATTAAAACAAACTACTCAGATCAACTAATTTAGGGCTTCTGAAACCAAATTCTTCGATGTTTGTTTGTTTGTTTGTTCGCGCTTCACGCAAAAACCAGCTGGTAGATTTTGGTCAAACTATAGGTTCTATTTCGACTTAAATACTGCGGCATGTTTCGTCAAAATCGGTTCAGTAGAATTGAAGACACAGCTTGATCCCTGTTTTAGTAGCCGCCGTTAAGGTACGAGGGCTCAAGTAACAGTGGTCCTAACATTTTTCATATAAATCTGTGATTTGTTTCGAGGTTTTCCCATCTGGCATAAAACTGACATTAATGCGGGCGCAGCTGCGGGAAAAAGCTAATTAATTTTATATAATTAGGAATTAATTCTATTTGGAGTTCAAATATTATATCTAAACGATAGTTAAAATTTTGTGATTTATCTGCACTACCAAAGTTACAATTGGGTAATGTATCATAAAAGGAATGTACCTCATCCTTGAGGCACGGCTACGGCGCTGCCCTACGAAACGCTGACGTCATCTCTCCGATGTGTACATCAATAAATGGAAGCAGATGACTTCGCCATTGAGTATAATCAAGAACGAGCAAACTGAAATAGGTTGAATAGGAAGACAGACCTCGACACTGAAGTCGGATCTGATTATGCCATGAAAAAGAAATCTTATTCAATAACATAACGCTCGATAACCGTGAATTGTCCAATTGATACTAAAATAACATATAATATATGTATGCACGTTACAGGATTTATCGTAAAACGAAATGTATTATACACCTGATTTTAGTGCAAATTGCACATCTCTCGCTTATCCCTCGACTATGCCAGTTTCGTAATTAGGGTGCCGTATAAATCATAGACATTATAATTATAATAGGAATCAATTATACAATTGTTAAAAATAATTGTGACGATTCTAAAAAGGTGGCGACTTCGATCACTAGTACAGCTTGTGGATCAAACATCTGACTGACGGTGAAAGTCAATTTCAACTTTATTACTTTAATTTAGTGTTTAAAATCCCGAAAGACTATTTGTAGCAGTTAATATCGTTGTACTGTATACGTTTTGCCCTGACGTTGTGTAACTAGATGTTAATTTTCTGACACCCGAATTGAGGTCGATGTAAAAATGATAAAGCAATATTTGTATTGTAATATATGGTAAGGTTCCGTATACTTTATTATTATATCATAATATAGTACTTAATTACCTGTGCATCTATTTTTATATTTTACCGCCTGCACAAACTGATTACCATTGACCTTAATTAAGTCATCAGTCCACCTAGTCAGAGGTCGATCCATACTTTGCTTTCCATTTCGGGGCACCAATTCCAATACTTTGGAGCTTCAGCGTTTGTTCGTGTTAATACTAAATTCACCTAGTGTTGGTGAGTTTAGTTCTTCTCGAATGTAGAGAAAAATGAGAAAAAAGCTCCGTGCATAACTCTTTCCGTTGCTCACTGGATAATCTCAAGTTTTTTTTTATGAAAGCCATTGGCCATGTTGAATCCATAGTTAAATACTGACAAAATGCACTGATTGACTACCTTAGTCTTTAGGTATTATGGTATTTTAAAATTTGATATACAGCTATAATTATATTTTGAAATTTACAATCATAATTGATGGATCATTGTGAGGTTTAAAATGTAGATTAAATTAATATTATTACAAAAAAGTGCATTTTATATTGATTATGAGGTATATAAGTGTTAAAGTTCCTCATTGCGTTCTCACGGAAAGAGAATGAGGTAAGGAAGGTGTTTTGAGGAAGGAATATGAAATTTGGCCAAAGGACTATAGGATATAGGATACTATCTCGAAAGGAGTGGGAAAAGAGTAGTAAGTAGGGAGTAGTGGTAGCTTGATAGACCGGGGTCGCTTACCCTTATGCTTGTCAAATAGGCTTAAAGACTAAGTACTGCCTGACCTTGACCCGACTCGGATACGTGGGATTTATTAGTATATTACGTTTTAAACGCTTCGTTCTACAGCGTATAGTAAAATTGTAGAATGAACTTTCATCAGCGGTGTTTCCTTACTTGAACAGAAACTTCAAGTCTTTATACTTTTGGAAGATAGGTAATCCATCTTTAAACTAATCCTTCAAAGAAACTGAAGTATGTATTAAATAGTGAAGAAAGAAAAACCGTCATCTTAGCATTATCCTGAATATTTTAATACAATTGATGTCCTACCGATACACTTCTGTGCCTTATTCTTCAAGCACTTCTTAGGGTAGGGGGGGGGGGGGCGGTCTTTAAACTTGTTTCCCTAGATCTCAATACCTTGAGATGCTTATGGCGATATGGACGCTCAGAGTTCCCGCTCCTTGCGTTTGCGAACCCGAAAACTTCCTGACAGATAGTGTGGCAGAGATGGACCACCACCAACTGCTACTAGTTGGGATCCACTATTCTACGTTCCTTCTAACACCCAAAGAGACTATGAAAATGTTAGTGTATTCGGCCTGGGTTTAAATAACAGACCTCAGAACAAGACAAGGCCATATCTATTCAATATCACCATGACTCTAAGTGGCAACAAAAAATATTATGATAAAAAACGCCTCAATTTTATGCGTACACGGAGATCGATGAATAGCCGAACGGATTGACAACCAAGTAATTCCACATTGGATTCCGTTTGTACCTTTGCGGGACTCCGAAAAATATCAAGATGGCGTCGTTGTGAACAAATAAAATCAGATAATGCTTTAGGGGCAGGTAATGTTAACCAATGCGTTAAAATTGAATATTTATGTTCGTAAAAATAACCCTAATAAAACTAACTTTTAAGTATTTAATTCTTTGGCAACATTCGAATATTTACTATCAGAATAACTCGGGCAAGTTCTTGTCGGATTAACATGACGTAAATCCGTTTATCGGTTGGGTTTACCTTAGCTGCCAGCTGTTTCATGCGTTTACTTATAATAGTAGAAACTAAACACTTACCGTGATCCCTAGTAATATACTAAATGCGAAAATGCTTTTATCAGTCTGTTTATTATCTTTACAGAGTTGAAATACTGAACAATAAATATTATTGTTACTGTTCTTATCATTCAGCTAACCTATTAGAAATAGTGGTAACAAATTTCAAAATTATAATTAAAAAAAAACATTTTATTAAAAATCTCTGCCCGTTTGAAAACACACTTCTTCAGGTACATTCGGAGAAACGTTATTAAATAGAATATACACAGTCAGAGGCTGAATACGCCACAGGTAGAGATTAGTGGCTAAACTTTGAAGTGGTAATTTTTTTTTATTTAAGCGCCAAAAGTATTGTAAATTTGCTAGCGTTCTTTTTCTCTCAATAAAAAAAATATTTTTATTCGTGAGAATTTCATCTGGCCTCAGCAACTTAATTCTAGTAAGAACAGCCATGACCGAGGATTTGTGATTCCCTCTGGACGGACAATCCGTTATGCGCCGAGGGTTTCAGCACAGAATACCAACATAACAGTGCACGGATTCAGATACTATGAATTTATTTTATTTTATATTTTTAAGTCTAACTTTCGCGTAGACTTTCTTCGTAGTATCATCTACACTAGTATTTACGTATGGAATGTTAATAACAAAGATTCTAAAACAATATAGCAGTGTGTATGTGTATAATATCTTCCATAAATATGCATTAAAAATATTAATAAATAAAATATAATACACTTCTCAGATACTGGATGCGCGACCGAAATTTAGTTACCAACTTGTAAACTTTGTTGTGTGGCGTCAGCGTAATAATATTATACACTAGCTTTTGTCCGCGGCTCCGCCCGCGTGAATGTCGGTTTTCCGCAACATGGAAATTCCTGACACAATCATAGATTTATATAAAGAACCTAAGAAACACTTTTACTTGACCTCTCATACCTTAACGGCGGCTACTAAAACAGGGATCAAGCTGTATCTTTAATTCTAGTGGACCGATTTTGATGAAACATGTATTTAAGTCGGAATAGTACATTTAAGACTGTAATAGTTCAACCAAAATCTACCCTCTTATTTTTGCGTGAAGCCCGAACAAATAAACAAAAAAGAAAACATCGACGGATTTGGTTTCAGAAGCCCTTAATTAGTCGGTCTGAGTAGTTCGTTTTTAAATATCGTTCGATTTTTGAAAAATTGACATTTAACAATAATAGTAGTAATAGTAATAATATAATAGCATAATAATAGCGTTACTTCACTTCTTGTGGATGTTGTGAGAATCAGCTAAGGGATGTACCAGGATAATGTAAAATATAATCGCTTCCCGTCCCCTATACAGTAGGTAGTGATGCTGTTCATATGCGTTGAATGGATAGTATTCTAATGAACCGATTGTTTTATGCTTGTTTCTATGTGTGTGCACCTTTGTTGTCTCGTAGTCTAGAATCTTATAATTTAATTTAAGAATTTGAAAAGATAATTATGACCGTGATCTGTTGTGAGTACCTACCATAAATAAATAAATAAATGGGCAGTATTGTATAATCTTATTATTTAATCAAAATCTACTGCAGGGTCATTCAATCGTCCACTGAACTAATTAGTCGTGAATATATCGANGTATTGTATAATCTTATTATTTAATCAAAATCTACTGCAGGGTCATTCAATCGTCCACTGAACTAATTAGTGGTGAATATATCGAATATATCGACGTTTGAAAGGTAATAGGGCATAAGCGACATTTTGGTCGTAAATGAGTTACGAATGCCATCCTACTTAAAATTGTCCCCTTTTTCCAATACTCCCATAGTTCTACAATGATTTTTTTGTCACTTATGTCCAAACAAAAAAACTCAATCAATTGATTGATCTAATCAAAATTTATTGATCTAAGCGGCATATAACACATATAACAACGTCGAATGAAATGAATAAATGCTTTACCAATTTAATATATAATCAAAGA
>WUAW01016523.1:84439-97222 GCA_017165845.1 Thaumetopoea pityocampa | reverse complement strand
TTTAGGTTTTATAGGTAACTTACAGGTATATTGCGTAAAACCTAAAGCAGCGTACACATCGTGCAAAAATGAAAATAACGTAGTTCATTTTCGTGTCTAAAAATATTTAATGAATATGACTTTATTTTGTTCATAATCAATGTGAGTTTATTTTATAACCATGATTCATAATATTTGTTATTTTTCTAAACGTATGTGTAATATTTTTTTTATATATTTTCTGTAGATATTTTTTGTCGGTCTTTAAGTTAAATGTTTAAAAATGTCCTGGGTTCTTTCTTTGTTTATGTTATTAGCTTCTAAGTGAGAAAAAAACTACCTATATATATTGATTATGAGCGGGGAAGAATATAAGGACGGCCCGGCGTGCAACGTGAACGGACAACATCGGAGCGTTGTGAACAGTCACTCTTACTGCATCCATCCTTTGTATGGAAATGAGTTCTTTGTTACCTGGCCACACCAATTATCCGGATTGTAAGACAATTTAGCAATCGTGTTTTAAAAAAATGTTGTTTAATTTTCATTTATTAAATATAAATATTGTGATTATTATTTCTCACTTTTCATCAAGCACTTTTACTTTTAAATTATTTTATTTAATTGAATAAAAATCAGTGGTTAGAAAAATGAGATATTTTCAATGATGTCGCTATCAATTTAAACACTTAAATAGAACATATATGTCAGAAAATATGCCATTTTATGTTACCTTACTTTATAGTGAAAAGGGCAGTTTTTAAAAATGTGTCTGTCTTCTGAATTCTCCTTCTTATATCATAGAGATATAAATTAAGAAATACTAAAGCCATGAAGTTTAAATGGTGTTATTTCAAAAAGAATTATATTTTACATGTAATTTATTTTCTTTACTTATTTACACTTTATATAAAATACATATAAAGGTGAAACCTAATATTACGGGTCATCTCTATTGGTCAACTTTTAATTTATGATAATATAAGGAAATTAAAAAATAAACATATAAAATATTAATATAAAATTATACTAAATATACTAATATGTACTTAAAAGAAAAACAAACTTCATAATTATTTGCCGTCACAGAATAAATAATAGTACAAGTACAGAAGGATCATTGTGTAAACTCGTTTAAACGAATATGGACCCTCGCTACAACACACTAAAGTGAAATCTAACTCGAGCGGCGTTACATAACTAAAATTTTATTCACCTATTAACCATAAATCATGGCTGAGCTCATGCCACAGAGTAACATTAGAGTAACTATTCTATGCCCACGCAATTCGGATATGAGTTTGTACCGAATCACTCGGCACTACTACACAAAATAAACGCTAGACCTAGCATTTCATATACCGTATTAAAAGTAATTCTACTTAACGGCCGCCTGCGAAATCTTAGTCAATTCAGTAATTATATTAAAATGACCACAACTAACAGTAAGGAAACTCTCTTAGGGCGCGAGCTTTCTTTGCGCTTGACCATTTTTATTTTTTATTTAACCAGCTTAAAAAATAAAATAATATTCTAGACAGTTGCATACACTAATCGATCTTAACTAGGATTCCCAGAATCTTGAATACTTTATAATTATGTAGATAAATATGTTGTCCTTGAATGGAAACACACATTCGTGCTCATCACATTGTTTGGCCCCGCTGGGAATCGAACATGGAATCCATTGGCATAGAAAGCAGGGTTAAAAATAAAATTAAAAAAAAAAATTAAAATTAAACCATTGAGTCAATCAGTTATTACTGAACCAAAACTCGTAAATATGTATATCTGTACTGAAATTTGAAATATTCCTTTATGCAGGTCGCAATTTATGTTATTGGATAATTTTATTTTGCGATATTCCCAATTTTATGTAATACTTTTTATTTGGGATTATATATTACTAAAAATCCTAGCGGTGGCTTGCCTCGACGATGGATCCAAGATGTCTTCTGGAATGTTAACAGTATCTCTCTCCAAGATTATGCAGATCTTGAGCCCGTATGAGGGGGCCTTAATTACTTATGGTAGCTTATAACCACTCTTCCCATCTTCCTGCGCGAAACTGTAACTCCAATAAAACGTTTGTTGGTCCACACCTTAGACTTCTGTGACGCCTGGCTCATTATATTGCGCTTCGGTCGTGAAAACTGATCTTCTTCACCTTAACACTATTCTAACCACTAATTCAATTTGAGTCAGTCTCCTGGTAAAGCATGGTATATAACTATGAAGTATGTTCGAATGAATATAATTACTGACTTAGATACATAAATATCGCACACCGAGAATTGATTCAATAACTAAATTCAAAATTCTAAGTCATCATCAATCATCATCATCATCAACCATCATCATCAATCTATCCACTGCCTACTTCAGGCACGTGTCTTCTCTCCCAATGAGAGGGGTTAGGCTATAATCCACCAACCACGCCGGCCTAATGCGAGCTGTCAGGCTTCACATGTCGTCGAGAATAACTCTCAGATGATACTCTTCGTCCTCTGAAGCGAGTGATATATAAATTATTAATACGCACATAATTTCACATGTCCGAATCCGAAATTTAAGCTACTCAGCATACATGTCTATATCACCACGCTATCACTGTTTCTTTATTTGTTATTTTTTTATTATTAATAAGTACATATAGAGGTTATAACAAAAAAAAAAAGAATATACTATACCAATTAAATGTCTAAGCAGTAACCCTAAAACAATGTACATAGGATTATTAAACTTGACAAGTAACTAAATTAATAAATGAGAAAAAAGAAAATTATGTAATACTCTCCAGAACACCAAGATGGAGTTGGAGGTTACTAAACAAGTAAGCATAAGCTAAGATGATACAGCTTCCTTATCCCGTTGTATATGTAGAGTATTTTATGTGCAGTATGACTTAATACAGCTTGTTTTTAAATCTTGTTATTAAAAAGTGTCATGTTTTCATGTGAGACAGGGACACAAATATTTTTGTCACTCTCAACCCGTATACGACCCCTCCCTGAGTGGGACGAAACACGTTTCCTTCGTTTTCCATAACGTGATAATTTGGGGTTAAGTCAGTTTCATTCTCAGCGTACGGAAATATGTCTTATAATGAGTAGGTAGTTTAGATAAAGACCCATCTATATATGAAACGTAAATGGTATCTCACCATTTTATTATCTGTTCTGATGTGTATGTATGTGGGTAATGGAATGTATGTACTATAATGTACTCCGCCTACGCAAATAGCGTCACAGTTTTTGTTTCACCAAGTAGACATCACTGAATTATTTATGACGGTACTCACAACATTACATACATGGAATATACAACTGGACTTACACGTTTTTTACAATCTTTATGTAACATATATGGTACAAATTGCTAATTGTTAAGACAGTACTTGTATACATTCATCTTTTGCACACTGACATTAATTATTTATTTGTCATACAGCAAACAGTTGGTAATGAATTATGGCGGTGTAAAAACATACACAGCCATATAGGTACACTTAGCTCAATTGGTAATGAAGTCAATAAGCGTAATACCCTCATTTTATTATAATTATTTTTTTAGGTGCTTTATCTTTATTTTATTATAATACTCCTTTTTGTGTGAGCTTTAATGCATTTTTTTCTTTAAGTCCTATGTTATTTATCCCTGAGTAACGGGTCAAATGGATAATTATCTATAAAACTTACAAAGCTATTAAAATCTTGTTAGCTACTGAATAAAGATCATTTTCCATTAATCTCATTTCTGCATTGGTCTGCCTCATTATTGCCGTTAATGTTTCTCTATTTTCAGTAATAATGTGTTTCGTATATGCGTCAGCAGTTACTTTTCGCAGAGGACCATTGAAGATTTCGACATAGGTGATGTAGTGATTATAGACATGACTCACGATAGAAAGGACGCGGGTTACCACTGAGTTATTTCTAGTAGATGTACCGTCTCCATCATTGATACCCAAAGTCGTCTATATCGACCCCCAGGGGTCGACGATGACCTGCAAGGGGTCTACGCCAACCGTCAAAATCATATTTGAAGTTAAAAAAATTACAAAAAAATATATATTAACTACGCTTTGGGGGGTCTACCTAAAAGTGAAACACATTACAAGTGGTGTATAAGACGAAAAAGTTTGAAAAACCTGTATGCCTGCATGGGTGTGTGGATTCTACCAAGCCGCATTAGGCCAACGTGGTAGACCACGGCCTAATTCCCCTCCTGATCAGGGGAGGTCCGTGCTCCTGTAGTGCGGACGAGTATGGACTGGGGATGATACATATATATACGTACATGTAAATACATAATNAAGTGGTGTATAAGACGAAAAAGTTTGAAAAACCTGTATGCCTGCATGGGTGTGTGGATTCTACCAAGCCGTATTAGGCCAACGTGGTAGACCACGGCCTAATTCCCCTCCTGATCAGGGGAGGTCCGTGCTCCTGTAGTGCGGACGAGTATGGACTGGGGATGATACATATATATACGTACATGTAAATACATAACATATATTATACCTACATAATAATAACAGATTCAATAAAGTGCTGTAATGACGATCTCATACATGATTACATTTTGTCTTCGAATTAAGCTCTGGGGAGCTTAACTTGTGAAGTGTTTGTTACTAAGTATTTTTTGCTTTCGTATGATAAACATAATATATTGTTTAATTTGGAAAAATATTATAAGAAGTTGAACTGACTTGAAACGTGCTCTCATTTTACAGGAAATAATGATGTAACTAAATTTAAATAACAATGTTAACAATTAAAATAATAGTTGTAAATGTTGTTACAAATCAATGGGCAGTCACACCTAAAGTGGGTAACTGACCAGTACAATAACACATGCACGCAGTGCGAAACACGTCTGGTTGTGGTGAAATCGTTATCATTAAATCGCCCGAATTTTGTGCGAACGCCAACGTTATGCGTAAAGTGGATCCATTTATTTGGGAATCCGGTGGGAGGTCAGGGCAAAAGTACACAATAAAAGCCGGGTCCGGTAGCACAGTTTAATTGAGTCCCCCGACCTCATAATCCGTGCCTCCCGGCCCGCCCGCTAAATGTTATTTATAAGCAGAATTCCAAACAGCCGCTGGCCGCACCTACGCCGTGTATAAATTTCAGCCTATTGCACCCCATTCCACTCGCCACTGATGTGTTTCAGCAACGCGTCATTACTTTTACTGTTTTTCTTCGCGCTCGCTCTAAGCTGGTAATTAATTTGCGGCGATTATTGCTATTGCGTTTACGCCTGTTATTAAACTTGTCGATAATTTAAGATGGAACACGGATCTCAAATTGCAGCGTTGCGGCCAATTGGTCTTTCGCAAGCGCTTAGATTGTATTTTGTCGAGCATCATTACTTGGCGCGTTTCCATTCGATTAGCGGACGATGTACGCCTCACACCCAGAACACCGGCGCCTTCACGTTCGTGTAAGTCGCGTCCCTTTTATATAAATACCGTTCGGCCGTGACTTAAGCTATTATTTACATATCAGGTTTAGAAGTTAAGTGATATTTTAAAATATCTTTTAGTATTTACTTGTACTGTATTTTATAAAGGTCAATTTTTTTCGCTATAATATCTAATAATTGCCAAAATATTATCTATTTTAGATATTAATGACTTTTTGTTAGATTAGGTTTAATATTTATTTTTTCGCAATTCCATCCAATCCACCAATAACAAAATAAACTGTAATGTTACTAACAGATAGCAGATGAATTTTTTATTAGTTCGGTTAATGAATTATAAAACAGTACTTTTAGAGTTTTACACAGTATCGGTCGTCTGGATTTTGCCGACTTAACGTCCAATATCCAATCGGACACATGGCGAGCTCATCGCTTGCACGGCGAGAGCTATAAAATTACAACTACTGGGAATTCGGGCGACGCGTCGGTATTATTGGCACAATCCGACGATGATAATTGAATGGAAGCGCGTTAAATAACCATTAATTGTTGTCGCGAGCGCGATTGATATTTATCGACGTGCGATCCCCGGTGGCGGCGCATCTCTAATGTCGCGCCGCGCGCGTCGCACGCCCGGCCCGACACGTCAGTGCGTCGTGTTTCGATCGCCGCGCATNGGCGAGAGCTATAAAATTACAACTACTGGGAATTCGGGCGACGCGTCGGTATTATTGGCACAATCCGACGACGATAATTGAATGGAAGCGCGTTAAATAACCATTAATTGTTGTCGCGAGCGCGATTGATATTTATCGACGTGCGATCCCCGGTGGCGGCGCATCTCTAATGTCGCGCCGCGCGCGTCGCACGCCCGGCCCGACACGTCAGTGCGTCGTGTTTCGATCGCCGCGCACGCTGCCAACCCGTTTCTCGTGACGGCGTGGATCACGCACACACCTCATTTCAATTTTACTACAAGGATCGAGTCGTTTCGTCGCGCCCTAGCCATATCATTGTATTCGCAAGTTCGTGCCTGACTTTGCATGACATTTCAACGCCTAGTGGGACATTACACATGACATATTGTATATTACACCGTGGACACATTACAAGGCGCTACGCCGTACAGCTCGCCAAGCTGCGGTACATAATAATATTATGTCAGTGCAACGTAATGTAAACTCGGCGACACATTACCGTAATGTAGAAAGGTGTAAGTTTTAAATAAAGAGGTGTTTCAGTAACTGTTACTATTCGTTTATACTGGAAATATACGTTCCATATAGCACCCTGAGGTACCATGTGAATTTGTACTGGTATCACACTCAGAGTAAGTAATATGAACTGTGTACCCGACTGTATGTAGCTAGACTCCTCTGCAAGACTATTTTCCGGCGCACCGCTCCAAAGCGCCACATAATATTCCCAAAGGATGGCGCTTGAAGATTTATGTTTATGATATACATAATAGTTGCGTCAATTGAATGCTGGCGGCAAAAGAGGCGACCCCTTTTGTGTTCCGTCTAGCGAGGATGTTTTGTGACGTCTCCACCCATTATTACGATTTTTAATAGCTCTTAAGGACTATTTTTATAGGTGACCATTCATAAAGAAATATAAGGGTTTTAAACAGCGATGAGCTCTTATGTTTACAGGTGGCTCATTTCAGAATACACGTTAGTTTTTTTTTTAGTAATAATGGTCAGAAAAAGAAAAAAAATATATTCTGTATTTATAAATGATGTCATTATTAATAAAATAAATGTGATAGTATCCATTTTTATTTGTTAGTTGATTACTACTGCCTCATAATTGGTTATTTGATTGTACTAATAATATGGCTTTTCATAGTGAAGTCTTAAAAGATTACTGTTGTGTACATGAATCGGAATGCCATCTGTTTCGTATTTTAGAATAACGTGGTATACTAGCAGCAACTACATATTATTGAATAGTGGAATCACTGCAACGCTAGCGATATTAACCTCTAGAGCGTTCAGGCAGTAATCAGATGTTTCACAATACTTCTAAGACTCATTTTGAGATATTTCAAAGGCCTTTATAAAGTACGCCACGTGCGGTGCCGTGNCTGTTGTGTACATGAATCGGAATGCCATCTGTTTCGTATTTTAGAATAACGTGGTATACTAGCAGCAACTATATATTATTGAATAGTGGAATCACTGCAACGCTAGCGATATTAACCTCTAGAGCGTTCAGGCAGTAATCAGATGTTTCACAATACTTCTAAGACTCATTTTGAGATATTTCAAAGGCCTTTATAAAGTACGCCACGTGCGGTGCCGTATGGAGTTGTGAGTTGTATTGAGTGTCAAGAGCGATAACTGTAAATAGTGAGTGATGTTCTGTATACGAGTGCCGTACTAGAGTAAAATTTAACTGCGGACGGTGAATGGTATTCTGTGAAGTTTAAATGTTATTAAAGTATTCTGTCTGGGTATTTCTCAGCTGTTTTAATTTGTTGTCAACCCCAGCTCGTAACGTTATTTTAAAAAATATATTCATAATTAAAAAAAGGACTAAAAATGATATTATATGATTTTTTCGAAATAATATGCATATTCTATTGTTGCGTGATCGTAAACCCTCTATGATTTGATGAATCTAGTAACATTAGATACCTTTAAACCGATAGTCATCGCAACTGTTCTAACAAGCGATATTTATTGTATATGTGGCATGTGACGTCGCTGGAATCAGTGACCCACATACAAGATAGAGGAGTGTTTACACGGTATTATTATTTTTTAAGCTTTTCCTCTATTGTTAATAAACTGGCGATCCATTCCGGTGCAACTTGGCGCAATCTACTAACGCGGCCATAATTTAGGTTAGTATTAATAGCACCAAAGGTGTTGTATATTTATTCGATCGATTTAAATGTGCATTTGTTCGTACTATACTCTCCATATAATTTTATCTCAATTTAAAGTTAAATGTATCTAATATTACGTTAACACATTTTGTAATATGACATGGTAAAGGATTAATGCTATATCCGTAAAAAAATCTCCGCAAATCTCGTCACACTAACAACTGCTTTTTATCTAAAGTATTGATCTAGCACTTGACTACAATCCCACCTGATGGTAAGTGGCGACATAGCCTTAGGTGGTAGAGCGCACTACCCTACTAGAAACCTGTTCACCCCTTCCTTGAAAACATCCACATGATAATGTAATTTATGTAATTTTATGACCTGAAACTTAAAAGATAGACACATGCCTTCGTCTAGTTATTTTTTATGAGTATTTTATTACATAACATCGATTTATTTCTAAAATTTAAAAACTTCACTAGAATACACGTAATCTTTCCGGAAGAAATTATGTGAATGTCATTTTTAATACAAACGATGCTGTGCGTTTCAGCTAGAACCTATAATAAATGTGAAACTGATATTCGACGGTGTAGGTTCTCGACAGGCACGGACCGGAAGGCGTAGTAAAGAGTAGGCTTCACCTGTTGAACCTATCACGTAGAGAAATGAATGTATAAGACTGGAAAACATTCATAATGGCACTCCGTTGGGGGAAGGGTGCTACCAGAGGATATTCAGGCTGATGATAAGTTTTCTTGTCTCGTATCATTTCAACGTTTCTTCATCGTCATCATCAGGATACTTGTAAGTCCACTGCTCGAAATAAGCCTCCTACTTAAAAGGAGGTATTTGCTATAATTTACACGCTTGGTTGGTTTTATCTTGGAGATCGCAATAGATTTTGACTGATATGATAATCCCGACACAACCATGATTTATATAAAAAGTCTAAAAACCACTTTTACTTAATCTCTCGTAGTTCTCGTACCTTAATGGCGGCTACTAAAATAGGGATCAAGCTGTATCTTCAATTTTACTGGACTGATTTCAATGAAACATACCGCAGTACTTAAGTCGGAACAGTACCTCTATGACTGTAATAGTTTAACCAAAATTCACCCGCTGGTTTTTGTGTGAAGTCCGAACAAACAAATAAACAAAAAAACGAACAAACAAACATCGATGGATTCGGTTTCAGAAGCCCCTAAANGTAGTTTGTTTTTAAATATCTTTGATTTTTGAAAATTTGACATTTAACAATTTTATAATAGTATAGACATAAGCATTGAGGTAGATATGTAAATTGTCGTCATCGTACACACAATGTTATTTCGAGCAAACCTGTAGGTTTCAGCTAAAACCTAGAGTCCATACCAGTAGCTACTGCTTAAAATGAGAAAATTTATTTAATGATGACTTGATCAAATCGTGTGGGCAGTGCTCCCCGCACGTAGAATCTCTCTGCGCTTGCAACACTATTTTTCGCCCAGGTTCAAATTTAAATACGACTCCCGTTCGTCAACGTCTCAAAAGGAACAAGAGTAGCGTTTACAGCCCAATCATTATAATGATCGGTTATCGATTTGTATGGCGTGTTTTTCTAAGGGACCAAAATTTAGTGCGACCGATTACATCGCCGCGCTGCCCGCTGGCTGTTCCTTAATCTATTCCTACCGTCGTCGTCACGATATCGACGATTTCGTCGTTCGCTCTTATAATTTTGGTAAATTCATATAATAACATCTGATAACAATCTAATTATTATAATGTCCTCTTTAACATATCCCGTTGACCGGAGCGAAATTGGAGCGAGAGACGGACGTTTGAGATGAGATAATGCCTTCGCTAATGAAATGGAAATTGTGAGATCATCTTGATACCTTTTAACTGTGCTTTTAAAATAAACACATTACTTCGACTTCAGCGGCTGTCGGGTTTACGACGGTGCACTCTGTGTGTACCGCGCTTTATGTTTTAATGTGGACAACGCACAGGTAGCCACTGATTTTTTTAATTAAAATATATTTAAACTAGTGTAAGAAGATTTTATTGTCTGTTCATATACTCCGGTATTATAATGTTTCAGACTTTAAATTATCGAAATGAGTATTGTTATAATAGCATCGTTATTGTATTTGATTATATATTTTGTATTAATGTTGCTAATAAGTCTTCAAGATCTTTTTATTAGCGATCTTGCATCTCGTAGATAAAGTCTATGTAATTAGTCATTCATTACTATCGTCGTCTTAAGTTCATAATTGCCCTCACTAAATGGACACAGACTTCCCTTAATCCGGTGAGAAATTTGATAGCAATCTACCCCTCTGGCCTAGTGCGGGTTGGTTAATCATTCCGTTGTCCTAATAGGGCTATAAAAATAAAACGGTGTTAAAATTATCCTAACTACGGAACAGTTGCATAAATAGAATTATTAAGTCCTGAAAATTCATACAGTAATGAATGACACCCTAGCCGTGGGTGCGCGTGGGCAAACATTGGCATTGTTGTTGTGTCAGCGCGCTACGGAAATCCTTACAATCCTTAATAACTCCATATAAAATTTAAAGCGTTACAAATTTGTTTGCCCTTGTTATTAAATTCAACCGTTGATGTACTGTCAATAAACTTATTCCTATAATTAATAGAGCAGGCGCTAAGACAGTGCTATAAATATTTAAGTATTAACAACGAATGGGTTTTATTATTAGTTGATTTTTTTTTATACTGAGGGCGTATTATCTGCAGGGATTATCTGTAAGACAAACGGCCATATTTATACAGGTAGCATAAGAGCTTGAATATCAAGCACTTACCAAGATATGAGATTAATACTTTGTTAAATCTACATATACTATTATAAAATTGTTAAATGTAAAATTTTGTAAATGAATTATAATCAATATTTAAGAAGAAATTACTCCGATCGATTAATTAAGCGCTTCTGAAATAAAATCCGTCCATATTTGTTTGTTTGTTCAAGCTTCACGCAAAAACGGGCGAGTGGATTTTGGTCAAACTATTAGTATCTTAAAAGACTATTACGACTTAAATACTACGGCATGTTTCATAAAAATCGGTCCACTAGAATTGAAAATACAGCGTTCCCTGTTTTAGTAGTCGCTGTTAACGTACGAGAGCTCAAGTATAATGATTATTTCTTTTTATATAAATCTAATATGATTGTTTTGGGTTTTCCCATGTAGCAAAATTTCGACATTACGTGGGCAGAGCCGTGGGCAAAAGCTAGTTAACTATGAATTAATAATTAATATATTGTTTTTCAAATAAAATTAAAAATAAGAAGTTGTCATTCAGAAGTTGGTATTGTAAAAATGGCCCATTGACCCCAATAAAACAATAAGAAACAAAACGATACTTACGCCACAAGTTTCAAGCACCGTAACATCATACATATATCTATCTATACGTAATAATTATACTTTTGGAAGTTAGAACAGTTTTTTTTTTTTGATAAGGTTGGAGTATATTGGATCCAGCGGTTCTCCTTCGATACTCATTTGACCGATCTTTTCCAGTTCATCCTGTCCTTCTTTGGAATTTATTACCACTTGCACTCAAGAAGTATATACCATATATTGCATATAAAATTCATAATTAATTAATTCTGAATTAGCAATTTGTGTAAATTAGCAGAATCATCTCAATAGGTTCAAAGTTTATTATATTTGTGTATTACTGTATAATATTTTTCATTTCTATTGTATTAGTCTAGTTTGTATTCTACTCGTATATTTACGTATGTGTATGTAATGTCTATGTCTTGTGTAATATCTGTACCGCATCCTCCTTTATTTTCATTAGTTACTTACCTTATGTCAGTGCAATCTAAAGGTCGATTAGTAGACAATGCATTGGCCTGTAACTCCACTTGAATCAATACTATATGAAGTATAAATAAGGTATATAGTTAAATAAGTTATTACAATCTCGCATATAATTCACAGAAAAATTGTTTTAGTGAAGTAAAGAAGGAAAAATATTAACAGCGTTTAGCTTAAGGGTGGCTAAACCTAAACGTATACTAAACGTCTGTAAAAAAAAAACTCCCAAATTTCTCATAAACAGTCATTGATCGTCAAGTCAGGAAATATATTTAAAAAAAAATAGAGAATATATAGGTATACGGGTATCTATTATTTATAATATTAAATTTTGAAAGAAATAAATTATTTAAGTCATACATGTAAGGCTAAAATTCTTCCCGCAGTATTCTGGGATGGTCCTTGTGCAGAGAGGACGTCATCAATATTGCATAATGCCTGACAGTATGACAGCGAAGCGGTCTGCGTGGACAGTGTCGAATACGTCGTCCGGATCTCATTAAATATTGACATTACTGAAAGCTTGTCGGCTATCTCCCGTATTCCTCTCCCTTCCATATAGCTACATGATTTGTATATGTGCCCTAGGCGATGTACCTAAGCTACGTACCGTTCAAATTATATTTAAGGATCTCATGCAAAATAGATAAATAGTCTATTACATTGAAGATTTGATTTTAATCATGT
>WUAW01016523.1:50656-68954 GCA_017165845.1 Thaumetopoea pityocampa | reverse complement strand
TGGTAGAGCGCACTAGCCTAGTAGAAACCTGTTCACTCTTTTCTTGAAAACGTTCACATTGTAATCGGAGGAAAGCACTGACGCCAGCAGACCATTGCAGTCCTATTTTAATAAAATGTTTACTATATTCATCCATATCAGACTGTAAAAGGTTACGGCTGTGAATGGACTTCTTCCTTAAAAAGCAGGGATTTGCTAGAATGTCCACGCTTGGCAGGAGTCTCATAGATCACAATAGATTTTGATCGAATAACAGGATAACGCTACTGCCCATTATCCTGGTATACCCCTCATCTGGTTCTCACAGCATCCACGGAGAGACGTGGAGAGATGGTACAATGCGATTCAAATAAGAATAGGAACGTCAATGACCTCTATCTGTCAAATGTCACTTTAAAAAATACGGTTTGCAAAGGATACTTTGTTTAAAAAGTCTTACATCAAATTAAAATAAAAACGTTAAATAATAGTAAATTAGCCAAATATAATATTTAATTATTTAAAGTCATCATTGGTTTGAATTGTCAGCGATGACGTCACAAGATGGCGCAAAGTCGATCCTATTCTCATTTGAAATCATCTCATTTTGGTGTTTGGCGTTAGAAAAAGACAGAGAGAGCCTAAATTTAGTTGTGTTAGGGCTGAACTATAAAACCTTATGAATCGCCACTACAAAATTTTATGAACCTAATCTCATACTTATACTCAAAAAAGTATATTTGGAAAAAATAAAGTATTGTATTTATTTTTTGATATCTTTTGGTGTGTTACTACCATAAGGCTTGGTATCCGGGACTTTTAAACCGAGTTTTCATTATAGAGTACACGTTTTCGCCGAATTAACAATAAAATGCCGGTATTTCATATTTTATTGTTTCCATCGAGATTTGACGTCAATCCGTTGAATATGCAAAATACCACTTTGCAATGTTAGTCAAAACTTTATTCCAAAGTTTCCAATATTAATCATGATTACTGACGATTTATACACAAAATAACATCTTTACATATCAAATATTATGATAAACTAATATAAAACAATAAAATTAAACTTTAGGTGACAATTCACTCGGGTTGCCGCCAAACTCTTCCTTCCTATTTAAATACTCGTATATATAATACATTCAGATATCTTACATTTTGGACCTTTTCCTCTTTAGTACCTCTATATGAAAATTGGTTTTGTGATAAGGTTGTTATTTTTCTTTTGATTTTAAATAACAAGCATGTGTTTCTTCATAAAATATGATCAGACGTGCTACAAATATAATTTAACAAACTGGTGGCAAATCGTGAAGGGAGGCAATAAAATCTCTCATCAACATCTCGCAGCATCTGCACCAGCATCTGTTCTACATATATTTCTCATTCGTTTATTGCAAACGGAAACCTCTCACCCCTTCAGAGGCAACGATACACAAATGAGACCAACGTCCTAATTCAAATAGGAATTATCGAGAAAATAAACCTAATGCCCTCGATCTCAAACGAAACAAAAGATAACGTATTTTCAATAAGGTCGTTCCATCCTCGTTTTAATGTAAATCACGATCAAATTAAAAGTTCGATAAGAAAACGGGAGAAAAGTAAAAAGATGAATCCAACTCCGGTTAAGTATAAAAACGTAACAAAATGCCAATTTAAATACATTACTAATCTTAAAGAGAATAAGTTTAGGAAAAAGGAGACCAGAAATTCAATTAAAGGAGGGCGGAAGAGCGAGATGCAGGATGCGCAGGAGCCGAGTGGAACCGGAACGGAAAAAATAAATAAAAGTGAAGAGAAATCAGGCGAATTGAGAATACCCATTAAGGTGTTAATGAGGGTCTTATTAAGCCGTCTCCTCCCTGTGGGTGGTCTGCCTGTAGTACGCGCTTTGTTCATTAATCACCGCAGATTAAGCTTCGACCTAATTATCAAAATGTGTATCACGACCAACAATGCACGATGATGTTGATAAGGTCACCTTTTTTGTTTGGTCACCGATAAATGTACATATATACTTTCATACACTCACGCCGATATCCCATAAGGGTAGGCAGAGACCATAGTATATACTACATACATACATACAGTCACGCCTCTTTCCCATTGGGGTAGGCAGAGACCACTTTCTTCCAACTGTTACGATCGTTAAATGTAGCAGAGTGTCTATCCGCAGCGCACATTTCGCCCCCGTGGGCAACGAGACGTGTCGGGTGGCGAACCACGGCTCCACCATTTTATAAAGTTAAAATGTTAAAATCCTCATTGCGTTCCCGCGAATTAATAGAGAGGAAAGGAAAAGGTATGAGGTAGGAAGGGTGTATTGAGCAAGGAATATGGAATTTTAGACTAGGATTATAGGATATAGGATACTACTATCTCGGAAGGAGTAGGAAGAGACAGTAGTAGCTCGGGAGGCCGGGGTCGCTTACCCGTATACTTAAGTCTATTTGCCGGACAGGCTAAAATCTAAGTACTCCCTGACCTAAAAAAAAAATGTAATCCGAAAAAATGTAATGTTAATCCGATAAATGTCATTTATTAAAGATAATGCCCAGGACAATACGTCTTATTAAATTCCTCTTGCGAGTGTTATATATAAATATGTTAGGTTTAATTTGCACATGAGGATATAACAAATAAAAGTCGTCTCATCTAATTGAATGGTAGAAGAAAAACCGACCATAGCATATTATAGCTCAAAAACTTTTTTATAGACACGTAAGTTATTTCTAACTTTTTTCTTTGTTTTTTGACTTATCGTTAATTTTTAATTTTCCTTCAAGTCCACATCCAATGGAATTGCAACCAAATTTATTTTTCCGTAAATATTAGAACTTGAAAAAAAAAATTATCCGAGAGTTTTCTGAGAGTGAAAAATTAAGAGCCATCATTATGATTATCATCATCCCTTGGAAGTCCGCTGTTAGATATAAGCCTCATCCTTCAAAGGCAGGCGAGTTGGAGATTGCAGTAGATTTGATGGATAATAGGATTCCTCTGCTACCAGTTATACTAGTGCATACTATGGTGCTGGTTCTCACAGAACATATTTATATGATTATTTTTATATTTTTTATAATGTATTATAATAGTGAAATAAATAAACTTCAGTAATAATAAAGCAAACTAATTGTAACCGGGGATACGATATCAGAGATCATTATTATAGAAAAGGTATTTACGGTTGCAATTATTTAGAAATGCCACTAAAAATTTGTTATACATAGTATAACAAATTAGCAAGTATTATCTTTTTTGATAAAGACTATTATTAGAATATAGTATTATATCAATATATTATATTGTAATCATTAATTGCAATTTCGCATATCAGTTCGGCTGAAGTAACTGTACTCTTTGACATTTGTAACACCATTAATTAATAATATTCACAACTAGCTCTTTGCCTGCGGCTCCGCCCGCATGAATGTCTGTTTACCGCTACATGGAATATCCCGACACAAATATAGATTTATATAAAAAACCTAAGAAACACTTTTACTTGACTTCTCGTACCTTAACGGCGGCTACTAAAACAGGGATCAAGCTGTATCTTCAATTCTAATGGACCGATTTTGATAAAACATACCGCAGTATTTAAGTCGGAATAGTACCTTTAAGACCGTAACAATCTAATCAAAATTTACCTGCTGGTTTTAACGTGAAGCCCGAACAAACAAACAAACAAACATCGATGGATTCAGTTTCAGAAGCCTAGTAGTAGCCTAGTAGTAGTTCAGTTTCAGTTTAAGTTTTAATTAGTCGAACTGAGTAGTTTTTTTTTGAATATCTTTCATTTTTGAAAATTTGACATTTAACAATTTTATAATAGTATAGATAGATATAACAAGTTGATATTGTAGTACACTTAAAGTATCGCCGCGTGTATTACCCTATAGTTAGCTACATATAGTTCGCGTTGCACAGTCTCACTGTCGACTAATCGATTAGTAAATTAATTACTCTACTTCACTATTTTCACTTTTCTTCTTCTTTTCATCTTGCTGTTCCTTTTTAGATCTCGTTTTCCACATAACTACCCGCTAGCATGAGGTGGCCCCTTTATAAACCGCCCGGCGGAATGTTCCAGAAATCTAAATTCAAATTTGGAAATGTTCGTAACTGCTTTTGGCTTCTTTTTTATTGTATTTTATGGGTTGATATCTAAAACCATTAAGCCGAGTCATCATTTTAATACATATTTTCGTCAATTTAACAATAAAATGCTGATATGTCACATTTTATTTTTTCTTGGGAGTTAGGAGTTTTGATATTAATCCATAGATTACCCCATTAACACACTGACTGGGCAAGAATATCCGCAGGCTTATTGCTTTGCAAAAATACGGTCACTTTGCTATATTAATCAAATTTTTATTCCAATGTTTCAATATTGTTCACGGTTATTGACGATTAATACAGAAAACAACACCAAATTTATATATTAAACATCACAATAAATTAATATAAAACGTTAAAATAAAATTCAAATGATGTTTCACTCGACTTGCCGCCAAATTCTTCCTTTTTTGACTTCTTCATTCTTTGTTCCATAGATTTAGAAATAAAATTGACAGATTTCATTTCTATGGTAACGTTAACACATTGAATGTCGATTCCTATAGAGAGGTTTATCTCTGTGGCTATGTTTTTTAATAACCTGCTCTCCTGTGGCCATATGTTTTTTCTTTGGAATATTTAGAATAAAGTATTATTATTAGTCGACGGCATAATTCGGCTTACAAACCAAATTGAAGTGAGACACGGCGCCGTATGCTCGGCCTCCCCGCTCTCCACGGCGTCGTGTTCTCGGCCTCCCCGTTCTCCACGGCGTCGTGTGCTCGGTTTCCCCGCTCTCCACGACATCGTGTGCTCGGCCTCCCCGCTCTCCACGGCGCCGTGTGCTCAGCATCCCCGCTCTCCACGACGTCGTGTGCTCGGCCTCCCCGGTCTCCACAGCGCCGTGTGCTCGGCCTCCCCACTCTCCACGGCACCGTGTAGTCGGCATTGAATGTGTTAACGTTGACACAATATAGTTTCAATGCTTAACATTGACCTTTATAATTTCAATGCTCATGTCACAAAGTATAATGTGATTAATAATATACTCGAATCGCTGTTAATATAGTATAATATATCTCAGTGCTTGTCTATCACTCTTTTACTAATTAATTAGTCACAGACGACCTTACTTCTGAGTGATGAACACGTTTCATTTTCTTTTTAATTAGCTTAAGTGAGAGAAAATAGAGTCGTATTTGGCACTTCCGAATTGAATCTCACTTTAAAAATTAACTACATAAAGTTGAAAATCGTTCCGACGTCAACACATAAACATGTGTGAACTTATGCTCATGTGTGCATATGTCCATATATAAGTAGGAGTATTCTGTAAACGGATAAGCTATCATTAGATTGGTTTGTATATTTAGATAGATAACGTGAAGCATAATGGCTGTTTTATTTTGATAGTGGGGCTGTATGTATTGATTTTACCGCGTTCAACAATTTTTGTGTACATGCGTTATGTCAAAATAATAAAGCCACATAACATACAGCATTTTTAATTTTGAACAAAATCATAGATGACATGTACAGCAGAATAGTTCTAGACCATAATTTGGCTATTTATAATTAGATTAACAGCAGCGGACGCTTCTGTAATACATAAGTTACTAAAAAAGTCTACGGTCAATTTAATAACCATACCGATTGGTCGTATGTGTAAATTAAAAATGAAAAATCTCCCTCGCGTTATGTTATCCGGGGCAGATAAGTGGCATGCGTATTTTTTTGCATCCGTAGGTAATAATTGTCAGTACATACAAACGCCAATGCTTTAATGATGCAATAGAATAGCGGTGAACCGTGGGTGGGCTTATCAGTGGGTATATCGGCGATTTGACATAAATGCGTTATACTTAGATTACCTATGTGACAACCGATAAAATGTTGTAAAGCACCGCCTAGCAGTGATTGACACCTCGTGTGTTTACACTGCGATATCCCGACGTAGATACACCTTCTGTGCCGGCCGCCTTATCTATCGAACACATAAGCGTTTTAACGATACCGTACAGACGAAAGATGGTCGGGACCACGGACTAAAATATGTACATAGATCCGATAAATGTGACGTGGGACGACCCTAAACGCGCTGTCATTTTGTTATAATTCAGCGATGACCGTTATGGTCAGCCCGGGGACCCTTGTCTTACCTCTGAAGCGTTAATTGCTCCGCAAATATACTCGTCTTCGCACTAAGCGTTTACTTGCCAACTTTAATGAGTAGGCAAACAGCGGGAGCGCGGCGCGGTGCGGCGCGGCGCGGTCGCGCGGTCAGCCGCACCGGCTTGGCCGCTAATAAATCTTCGGATTTTCCCCGATTTCCCGACGTCCCGTGGCGCTTGCCGCCCTGCGTCCACTCCCGCGACACTCTTATAAATTACCAACACGCTTTCGCTATAAATCACACAACGGTCGAGCTAAATGCATTACTATTGTTTGAATACACCTCGAACACCACTATCGTGACTGATGTACATACGTATCTTGATATATATATATATTATTCGGTGATCATTTTTGGCTCGCTTGAGATCTGAGGGTTAGTGGTTTGTGGCAGACGTTAGTCAGCAATCTTGGTACAGGAAATTTGTATCATCCCTTTATTAGGACCGGAACTAACGGATATTATGACCGTTCCGCATGAAGGCTTCCGCGATTAATGTTAAGCGAAAAGTTTGACCGCCCGCTTGACCAAAGGAAACGATCTAATGGGTGCTAATTGAAAGTTTTATAAACAGTTAACGAAGCGGTCTATGTCTTTAAATATTATAAATGAAGGTGAGCTTATATTGATGGTTATCTTGGACTTAGACGGAAGTGAAAAAGTGATCCAGATATCATTTTGTCCGCTGTTGTGCCTGCTTGACGTCTAAGCCTTATTCGGACGAAACAAAGTGTCGATTAAACTTAGATAGATTTTAACGATGGTGTTATTTAATTTCAAGTTTGTTTTAGGATAACGAGGTTTATTCTTTAAGTTATTTGCATATTAATATTGTTTATAGAGGCAAACTATATACGCAGCTAATACGATCGCCATGTAAATATATGTTAGCGACTTTTTGTGAATTATCTTTCTATTATCGAATACATTTGATTTGTATGTATGTTTGTCTGTGTTAGTTACGGAAATAAAGTACCGCAGTTTTTGTGTTGTTTAGAAAAAAATGAAAGGAGATTAACGTAACCTATCTTTTTTTTTCGAAAAATTAATTTCGGATTTCTTCATAGAATTAGCAATTTAAAATGGCAATAAGCAGTTATCGTACAATACAAGAACCCGTTAACCGATCATGGGGAACAAAGTTTCTCCATTGGTGACCATGGAACAGAGAAAGCAGCGCGGAGTCCCACCCATTGGATCGACGACCTCGTAAGAGTTGCGGGTTAACGCTGACGGAAATAAGCTGAATATCTCAAAGAACCTCCATAGATTAGACTACATATTTTTATACTTCACAAAAATAAGTACTATGTGAACTTATATAACCACGTAAGGAGCTATATTTCATTAGCATTAATATTATATGTACGTGTATATAGATAATTATTGTCAACTGACAGTTAATGGATGTATATATACAGATAAAACTGACAGCTGACTGATTCGCATATGGTGGCTAACTTCACGACTAACTTCATGATGTAAATGTTTAGTTTCATGGTGTATGAATTTTCAATTTACTCTCAACATTTCTCAAAAAAGCCCTGCGGCGGCCTCCCTTGATGTCCCAGAGGGGCTCCAAGATCTTCACGAAAACCTCATTGATGCTCCCTCTTCCATATTATGCTCATTTTCTGTCTTTAAATAGATAATTAATTATATGAATTATTATTTGCTTAGGAACCTATAATAAGAAATGTTGCTAAAGGATTCTTGATTTACGAAAAGCATGAAATTTCTGTTGTGTCGTCGGATGTGACTCTGTGAAGTATAATTATTCGGATTATACTTACTAATGATAATATGTTAGAAACCCTCATAATACTTAGTAATCGAGAATGTTCTTTTATTTGAAAAAGTTTAAAAACCTAATAGTACACCTTCAGTTGTTCCACGGCATGCTTTTATTTATACTCGACTAAGCATTTATTTCTTGTGTGGTGACGGAATAAAAATAGCGTCACTCCATCTCTTCCCGTGGATGATGTAAGAACTGGCTAAGGGATGCACGGCAGCATTATCCTGTTATTCAATCAAAATCTACTGCAATCTCCAAAACGTCTGCCAAGCGTGGCAGCGAGATCATGGCAAATCCCACCTCTTTGAGAAGGAGGCCCATGTTCAGCGGTGGACTTATATGGAAGATGATTTTGATCGACTAAATATGTGCAGTGTTTATTTAATTTAAAGTATTTTGACGATTTCTTTTTTGAAGCAGAGGAAAATGGTACTGTGGCGACATACTCTACTACTATGGTACCACGCAACCTATACCACGCAAATAATAGATAGCGTAGCTCTTTAGTGACGACATTAGAAGTCTGAATCACACTAATGAAGTTTGATAGCGGCTTAATGTATATACAACGTCCCGACATCAACCGTTGGGGCGGTGGCAGGCCCCGCCAGACATAACACCTGTCTGGTCGGAAGATCTTCCCTTTTCCGATACTGCCACTCCTGCTACACTTCAACCCTATCACTGGTAACGTAATCATCAACGTTATCAGGGGTCATAATAAACATTTCGATATAACTGACGATTCCTGCATTGAATATCGAGCAGCCTTCCGAAAACTGATACTATTATATATCACCGTGCAGCAACCATCAACATTGTTACTACCCTCAATAACAGAAAAAAATATAAAAAAAATATCCAAGAATCCCTCAATGGAATAGCAAGCCAGACGTCAGCCTCATTAGATCCATACGCAGCCGTCATATTTTGCTATCTGGTTCTTCAGCAAGACCCTCAACCGATTCAGTGGACATGAATTCAGCACATGTCCGGACTCACCACGGTCTCTCATCCGGCGTGGCGGTCTCTGCATATTTGGACTGCGCCACTAATAGTCTACCCAACTCTTTCAGTCTCGATTCACTGTAGACTTCGAGTATCTTCGCCTTAGTCTCGACATACCGTAGACTAGTATGTATGGACATAATAAGGATGGCCTGGCCCTTGTTTCAAGTTCACTTGGATCATGACGCAAAAATTCAACATGAATTCAAGATTTTCAACCTCCGGTCTAAAGGGGGCAGTAATGTGGCGACCTACATCACTACTATGGTACCACGTAACCTTAATAGATGGCGCAGCTCTTAAGTGACGACATTAAAAGTCTAAATCACGCGAATGAAGTTTGTTAGCGACTTAGTGTATATACAACTTCCCGACATCAACCGTCGGGGCGGAGGCAGGCCCCGCCAGATAAACACCCGTCTGGTAGGAAGATCTTCGCATTTCCGATACTGTCACACTTCTACCCTATAGCTGGTGATGCAATCATCAACGTCATCGTGGGTCATAATAATAATCTTGCTATTTGTAAAAATTAACTTGTTAAAATTCCACGGTGGTCTTCAGGGACACATAGAATTGTCTTGAAAGCCTTGTCAGATTTTTTTTGTGATGCCCTCGTGTACCTCGTTCCTTCGAATATTCCTCGAAGGAAGAACTTAATTGAAATTCATTCTCCCAGCAACTCGAGGCTCTTGCGATGACATGACCGACGTATGCTGCCGAACGATCTCTACCGCGATCGCTTTGAATGCGTCCAAAATTCTCGATGACAGGTATGCGATTGACTAGACATTACGGTCGAAGCACATCCAGTCTACTGGTACCACAAAGTTTATCAATGAGTTAATTTCAACCTTATATTCCAATAATTTGGTTGAATGTTACGTAAAGAACTTTGGTAAAGTTTATAAACAACACTAGTACCTCATTAATACACTAGTACCTTATAGCAAAGTAAAAGTATATATGTAACAATTAATTGTAAAAGTATGTATCTAATAATTAAACACAGTCTTAATTTATCACAGACAAACCTACATTCACAACGATCGATTTGTTATCGTCCCCGCTTCCATTATCTAACTAGTACCTATGGATCTTCGTTATTTGAACGTTAATCTGCACAAGACGATTACCTGATGATTGTAGTAAACACTTTTGGCACTATTCTTTGTGTGAAAGATGACACACAAAAAATACTCGACAAAGGACAATGAAATGTCTAAATTTAACGCTATTTATAATAATGTGACACGAGTTGGCCGTAGTACAACCAGGTACTTTACGATCGCCTGGGACCACCGGGAGGTGGGGCCCTAATTCAAAACTGAATAAATGATCACCGACAACAATGGCCCAATGAAAACGTAACGTGCGCAAGCGTAGCTGCAATGGTTGTATTGTAACATTCAGTGGAAAATAATCGCGGAGTAGCGCGTTTACATTTGTTAAATTTGGAGTGAGTTTTTTGCGAGTTATTGTAGCGATTCGGACAGATGTCACGGGCAGGGAATCCGCGCCAACAAAAGCACCCCGGGGGCGCTTTGTCCTCTCCGCCCCGACCTCCCCGCAGCCACCATTAACGTTGACACCTCTTACATTTATTTCTGTACCAAAATAATACATTTAATTTATTCAATTTATTTATAGCTATATTCAGTGTATAATAGTTATTGCTCTAAATGGTTTTTAATGTCCTTATTTTATAAGTAATTTATACGTGCAGGCGAGCTTTCACAGCTGCGCTTCACCCTCGAATGACGGCTATTAGCGAGACATCAGATAAATATGATAGAAGCGGGGTCCCGGAAACTCTTATGAACTGCCTTACTCTTTATTTAATTTTAATGAAAGCTTACGTTATAAACATTAAATTATTCAATTCTATGTTTTAATTAGTACGTTCGTTCACTTTGTATAGTAAAAGCAATTTAGAAATATTATGATAAAATAAAAAGTAAGAAATGATAAATAATATAGCCCTGTGGTATGACCATGCATGCTAAGTCTTAAATAACGAGTTCGAATCCAAGGCACGCACGCACCTCTGATTTTCGAAATCACGTGCGTATTAATAAATTAATAATTTATTATAACTTGCTTTAAACAGTGAAAGAAAATATTGTGAGGAGATCTATATGCCTGATAGATTTTCTCAAAGGCCTGTGAAGTCTGCCGACCCGCATTAGGCCAGCGTGGTGGACTATAGCCTAACCCCATACATTCTAATAGAAGACCCGCGCCCCACAGTGATACAGCAGACGAGTTGATGACCGTGAAAACTATCGCAAATTTAATGTAACAAAAATTAAACAGAATCATTTATACGTGGTCGTTTACCTTTAATTGCGGTACAACTTCCGTATTTGCGGATTAAGTGTAAACAGTAATAGTGACAGTTTTAGAGGAGTTAGGAGTTGCGGTTGCAGAGTGTTAAGAGCCGCGCGCCCGCGACCAAATCAATCACGGCGGCTCAATAATGGATCACTCCAAGTCGCCGCGTCTCCCCCGACCTAATTACCTCTCTCGCCCTCCACACGCGCACGGCTCATTAACAACCGTCTGTTGTTTGTTCTCCTAATTAAAGTGGAGCTTTATCGGTCTCGGGGCTCCGTCTAATTGATATCATTGCGAGCGTTTACGATCATTGAATTACGCCGGCCGCGATCGGTTACCGTCGGGTTCGGCAGTTAAACGTGACCGCACATTGTCTGTATCTGAGCTCCAATTGACTTGTTTAATCCCGGTTTATTGTTTATTTATTTATGGAGGGCCGTCTGAGCGTTGCGCCGTGTATTTACCGCGCCATTATATCTCTAGATTGAGAGCACTCATCCGAGTCTTCGTTAATTAGTAACTAACGTGAGACTTGTTCGCTGGCTCGTTGTTATTTTTCTATTAGCTCACGTCCAATTTAACAATGTTTATAACCAATTAAGTCGGTTTTAATAACGACAGCCGCTCACTGAAGTTATTATTAATGCAAAATTTCTAATCATAGGATGTCGTAAAACTGAAACGTTCTGATTGAGAACACAACGTGAAGCACAACACAATAATATAAATGCGATGCCAAAAGAAATAAGTTTCAGCCCGTCTTCGAAGTGAAAATAACCAATTTCATTTAAATCACAATCTAGCAATACTTTGATACCCGTGAAATTGCCGTAACGAAATAAATGTTAAATAAAACGTAAAATAAAATTATTGTGCTTCCACAAACAAATAATTGGGACGGGAACGTACCTAAAACGCCCGCGCCCGTTGCCGCTCGTTTTATGGCTTATTTGGGGAAAGCTTTATTGAACTTAGCCACGATGTGCGCGCGCTCCGCCATTGTAGCTCTTATTACCACCGGGCACGGCTTACAGTGGCATGAGGGAGAACACACCACGCACCGCGCCATGAAATGACCTTTTCGTTTGTATTCGCTTTATCCACTTACAGTCATTCTTTTTTCCACTTGCTACAATTCACTTTTAGATTCCGACAGCAGCGCTTCCTGGTGATATTATTAGTTATATAAAAACATGAATAATTTTATTTTTGCCACAGTTTGATTAAGTATTAAAGTTGAAGGGCGGTATGACGATTATAGGTATGCTACTCAAAAGACAAAACTAGATACGTAGAGGGAACCTTGAATGTATGTGAACGCTGGTAGTGCAGTAGGCAGTATCATAGGATTTATGATGCAGAAAATGTTATCGCAGTACATGACACCGAGCTAAAACGATGCCTTTACTGGCGCACAGTAGCCAGAAAGCTGAATCGCGGGATGATGGAGTGGCGTCGATTTGGCAGGCAGGCCGGCCGCCGCGGCGCCTCGGGCGGAGCCAGGTCGCCAGCTAACACACCGAGCGCTCCGACCACCGATGGGGTACGAATTTATGAACCGTCAAATAACTTATCACCAGTTTAATGCAATGAAATAAACGAGCCTTATTTATGAACCGCACAGATCAGTCGAACGTGAACTTTGTCTTTTTTGTTTCTAGGGTCGCCGCGGCTGGCTTTTATTTATGGATTTAGCGACGCGTGTGAATAACGTTAATAGTGGGGCCCAGCCCCTTCTCGCTACTGTTTATATTTATTTGGGGTTGGTGTAATGAGTCTATCTGACGCGCTGACTCGCGGAGCCTGTGGAGAATTGATTAAAATGTTGTTAGATTCAGTCTTACGGAAAAAGGGGAATGAATTGGCGCGGATAAGATTTTTAAGGGTTGCAACTAACGTTATCAGTTTGCGTGATACAGATGTGATTTTAATTTACAGATAGTTAATTTTGCACCAGTGTAGTAAGATCTGTTTATGGGCCGTTAACTCTTAAGACATGGGATAATAAATTGCTTAGGCGCCAAGTCTCAAATGGAAATTCATCTCGTTAATGCTTTCTTGCACAGTTTTAAATAAAATCACCATGAAAATACATTTGTTAACTATAGATTACGATATGAGTTCGGTACTCGTAATAAAACATTTTTATGAGAATAATTACGTTATAAAATTACAACTTACAAGACGATTTCTGATGGAGTAGAATAAAGTTTTTTTTATATTAAATTTAGTATCTCTCTTAAGTAAAGTTGCAGTGTATAGTGTTTTCATTATTCCGGCATTCCAGAAACTGTGTTACGAAAGTGTTGAGTATGAACATGAGTATGAAAAAATATTTCTATTAAATCTCGGCATGCAATCTTACGTTAGATTTAACAAAATTGACTAAAATTATAATAATGAACATGAGATTAAAAAAATACTGCATGTACCTACTTACTCATCTACTCGCATTAGAAGTTATACTTCTTTAGCATAAAAATAAATATGTATATCCTCCCAAGATCGAGACATATAAATTCTAATGTGCAACTGTTACATTTTTGAGATTTAATATGACGAAAATTCATGCAAAAAAAAATATTGAAAAAGTAACTCTTATCTATACTTGAATGCTAAATATCAAATTTTCAAGAATTTTAAAAACAATCTACGCAGATCGACTAATTTAGGGCTTATGAAACCAATTCCGTCGATGTTTGTTTGTTTGTTCGGGTTTCACATAAAAATCAGCCGGTAGATTTTGATTAAACTGTTACAGTCTTAAAGGTAGGTACTACTTAAATACTGCGGCATGTTTCACCAAAATCGGTGTAATAGAATTCAAGATACAGCTTGATCCCTGTTTTAGTAGCCGCCATTAAGGTACGAGAGGTCAAGTAAAAGTGGCTCGAAGGTTTTTTTTATATAAATTTATGATTCTGTCGGGATTTCCCATGTAGCGGAAAACAGACATTCACGCGGGCGGAACTGCGGGAAAAAGCTAGTTAATAATATATGTATTAGTCGATAAGTCAAGTATGGAACGTTCGGTCTGCAAATGAACGTCGATATCCGGAGATATTTTTCATATTCTTTTATTTTTGACGTACCGTCAGACCTCAGGAGGATATCGCTCATCCAATAGAATAATGACGTAATTACAAAAAAGTTAAAATGTTATTTTGTGTTTAATTTGGATGATTTGTTGTTTAATATGGATTTTTTTCGAGAATGCTCAAATTATTAATAATAATGTATAAATAAATTATGAAAAATAATGATAATGATATGATTTATTAAATGGGTATAATCCAATTTTAAAATGAAACGCTTCTTCTGATAAATTGCAAAAATGTAACTACGCCATTGTTCTATTGGATGAGCGATATATAGATAATGATTATCAACTGACAGCTGACTGATTCGCATATACGCGTTGACGGCTAACTTCAAGACTAATTTCATTATGTGAATATTTCGTTGCATGGTGCACATAATTCACTCTCATCATTTTCTCCTAAACGCTCCTAAATACATATAACTTCAATAATAATGTCTAATATTAGTAAGTAAACATATCAAATGCATCAAACGTTAGTTATTTGATTAATTTGTATTAATGTACTAGAGCAATATTTTTTGATATGTTATATCCCAATATATTTTTGGAGAAGTAACAAGTCTTGCGCGGTTTACGTATTCAAAAAAATTTAAAGGTTAGATATCTATCAGAAAATAGTAGATCAATAGATATACCAAATATAAACAAAAAAAATGTAAACAAGTTTTATTTCTATAATTTGTCAGTGTTTTGAGGGTTCAATAAAAATCATCTATTAATTATTATCTTCTTCTCGGATTGCCTTATTTAGAACATTATCTTATACTATTTATTTTTGTATTTATTATGCTATTCCTTCCTTTTATAAGAGTTCTATAAAATAAATAAATAAAAAAATATTCACGTTCGGCCAGATGTTCATTTAATAGGTCTACTTATAAATTATATATAAGTAATTCTGTAAAATTCCCTAGACAGTCATTAAAAAAAAATGATACCCTGTAATTCGCGGATATGCATAGTGGCGTAAGTAATAATAGCATAATCATTAATGTTCTGTCGGCCACGTGCGATCTCGGGGCTAATGTTGGGGGCGAGACTGTCATCACTCATAGTTAGCGAGCCCCCGACCTCAGAGGGAACCACTGCCCTGTCACAGTCAGGAAAAGGAGTCATTTTTATCACAGCACCACAAAAGAGTTGCGGTTGCGAATTTGTCACTGGCTTGTGGGGAAAGTGGAAAAGTGTAATGTTTACTTACACTATGATAGATATTAATGATAGCGCAATCATTCACAGTCGCTCGTTGTTGGCGATCTTGCGGTGGCGTTTTGGTATATCATATTGTGTGGTCGTAATTTTTATTTTATTTAAATTTAGTAGCTCAATAGCTTTGATGATAACGATACCTAGAGACAATTTCTTTAGAAAAAGAAATTAATAGTTCAGCTGCGAAGTGGTAATAGGCAAACTCACTTTTGCATTTAATGATAGTGATATATAAACAAAGTAGAACAAATTAGAAATGAAAACACAACGTTGGCAAAATTTCATTAACAACGATTAATAATTCCAATTTAACTTTTTACACAGTAGCTCTACGTACCTGCCACTAATCGAAATTATATAACAGAAAGACGCGGGCAATATTGTTGCTGATTCTGTTGTAACAGAACTTAACCAAATTTAGTCCGTTCCTATCTTTTTCTAATGTCAAACGCCAAAATCTACAATTTTGGTGCTGTCAGTTTCGTTTAGAAACGTCAAAATTAAAAGATTTAGACGCAATTTCGTTACATACGAACTAAAGACAGAAAAAAGCAACATTTTTTGAACCGTTTGACAGAAACGTAGGTCGGTACTCGCTATAATAGTTTGCTATCTCGTTTTGGCGTTTGACATTAGAAAAAGATAAGGAGGAACCAAAATTAGTTAAGTTCTGTTACAACAAAATCGGCACCACTGGGCCGTAAAAATATTCAGAACTGGCATAGACACCAATAAATTTAGTCTATTTTGTTTATCTAAGTACTTACCGCCATTCCTTTATTCATTTTCATTGAGTGAGTTATACGCTTCCTGTTTTTATTGCTAAGTTGTCTATGATAACTGTTATGAGCAATAAATAAATTAAGGATTCCAGTTTCCTTTTGTCTGACGACTAGAAAGCATAATACAGTTTTTGTTAAAACTTTTGGTCTTAGTTTTGCCTAGTAGGGTAAAAAGTGAACTCATTCAGCTCTGGAAAGTCTTGAAATTGATAAAAAAAACTGCTTTAGTCTCCACCAAAGCAGATTTTTTTATTAATTTTAAGACTTACTACAGCGGAACGAGTTCACTTTCTATTTCTATAGTTAAGTTAATATATAAGGTCTCCACCTTATTGTCAGAGTACATACAAATTTTAGGTCTTTTTGGGCATATGGATTTTTATTACGATTTCCCCTGCAGTTAAGGGCCCGCCAATTTGAAGAGCGCAATATCTTGCAATGTAATGAACATCCAGTGGTATTTTTAGATAAAAAGACAAAAAAGTGATATTTTTAGTGGTATGTTCAGATGATCAGCCAGAATAATGATAACTCTGACATTTGTTTAGCTGATTTTCACGATTTGATTAGTATATGTATAGCACACAAAATAGATCAGGTAAGTCTATTATGGCCAAGTTATACAGAGAAAAAGCGTGGTGAAAATAGTACGAGGCAATGATAGTCGAGCAGTCCTGTTTACGTTACATTCTCTCGAGTGATGGGTTTGATACCCGTCTCACAGCTTAAAATTTTCAAAAGATTATTGACGAAAGGAAATTATAAATTTCATTTCGTCGTCACAATTCTCTCAATAAAACAACTCGTTACAATTTCAGCTTGAAGTACAAAACACTTGCGTTATTATTCCGTTATTGGATCGTATTCAATAGTACACTGGCGAACGGATAGTGATAGATAGTTTAAGCGTCCACTGCGCTGTCGAGTGTTGTGGGTTCGATCCCCACACGGGACAACAACTTTGTGTGAACCAAAAATTGTTGTTCTGAGTCCGAGTGTTCTGTGTTTCCGTTATTTGAAAAATTTTAAAGTCCTCGCGCCACAGGAATTTATCCTAATGCGGGAGTTGTCTTTTTTTTTAAAGTAGACCGACATGGATTGTCAAATTTTGATTGGCAATAGTTTTCACATTTTTCCCGTACGATGGCGCCACGATTGAATTCAGACACTGACGGGCCATCTATTTCTCCGTCTTTAAATATCCGTCCGGAAAGAGAGACTCTCACTTTTATAAATTTTATAAAACCTACCTCGTTCAAGCAATCGTTTCAAAAAGGTCAAATACCCATTTAGGGCAGGCACCTTTAACATACTAACGTGTATGAAAAGTGGTAGGAATTTGAATGTGCCGAAATACGTATTTCATAATTATTGCGTTAGTTATTTGATATTTTACAGTATCTAATTACTTTCTATCTCCTTGATATAAAGTGTGTCAGTAATTCTAATAGCACATCCACGAAACTCCATAGAAAAGTAAGAAAATATCGACTTCACTCGTACACGTAATGACGTCCTGTCTGTATATGTTTATTAGTGTGCGTAAATTACCCTATAGTTAATCGTAAATTAGTCTGTGTGCACCAAATGTGAGTATGAAAGAGAAAAAAAATAACATGTCATTACGTGATACATTCCATCAAAAACAGTGCGAATGTACGAGGTGATCAGTTCCATCGGAGTTTCGCTTCTACATATCGCTCATCCAATAGAACAATGACGTAATTACATTTTTCCAGTTTATCAGAAGAAGGGTTTCAGTTTAAAATAGGATTATACCCATTTTGTAAATCAGATCAATTATCATGATTTTTCATAATTTATTTATAGATTATTATTAA
>WUAW01016523.1:31521-50631 GCA_017165845.1 Thaumetopoea pityocampa | reverse complement strand
ATTTCAAATGCATGAGCGATATGTATTATTAGGATCAGTGTGGTATTCTGCAGAGTAAAATACTCCTTCCTTTCCTACTAAGATGCCGTTAAAGGCAAAAGCTATACTAGACAGTATTTCTTTGCTACTGATATTAAGTATCTAATGGCGGTATAATAATCACAACCCTGGTGCTGATTACCAAATACAATAAGGTTTATTACGTGCGGGTAATAGGGAAGAGGGACTATTCGTACGCCAACGTATCAAACATTTTATATGTAAAACCTCCATGAGAATATACCACAACGTACAGATCGTATGAAATTGAAGAGGCCTTCGTCCAGCAGTGGACAGTGATAAGCTAATAATGATGAACTCTTATTATCATCATTATACTTAGTCCATATTCGGCCCCACTACAGGAGCAAAGACCTCCCCTAATCAGGAGAGGAGACTCTACGATTAGAAGGGCCATAGTCTACCGCGCCGCTGACCCAGTGCAGGTTAGTAGATTCCATACATCCATGCGGGCATGCAAGTTTCCTCAGGAAATTATCCTTTTTATATTGGTGTCTACAATGTAGACCGTACATGAATTAGAAATAAGTCAGTGGCGTGGGACCGGGATCGACACTTTGATCGCAAGCCATATCTGGAACCACTACAGGACCAATGTAATATAACTATTATTATATTCTGTACTAATAGTAACACATATCTAGATTATATGCTTGTCCGTCAAACGAGGTTGACTCTTACACCGTAATACCTGTTTACAGGCACTAACGACTATTTGTGGCGAACAGATATACTTTTTAATAGTGAGATGACATGTTCAGTATATGCTGTTAACGCATTACGAAGCCATTTGTTACAAAAAGGCGTTAATAATAACGTTTATTTTTGTCCTTCGCTTAATTTACTGCCTTGGGAATGCGGTTCTAAGGTGCAATGGAAGTTAATGGTAATACATATGTGTGTGGAATGGTACATATATAGAATACAACATACAAAATAACAAGTGGAGTTGGAAAAATGCAATATTAACAAATTTATCTTTATAGCCATCTAGAAAAATATACGAATTCCTTGACATATGTGACTGTTTGAGATCTTATTCACATATTTGCTTTTTGTTACGCTAGTTTATAATTATGATAGGATTCGATAGGTGCTGTAATAGATTCGAGAGTTTGAGAATTCTGTACGAATCGGGAAGTGCATGCAGACGGAGCCGCGGAACGCGGAATAGCTACTATAAGTACATAACGTTCATAAACCTAGCTATTACTACTAAATTCAAAGGTTATTATTTCTAGTTTTATGTATTAAACAATCCAAGAAGCGGTTCATTTACGTATTGCACTTGATAAGATCTAGGTAAAATATGAAAAATGCGACTATTTTAATTAATGAGTCCCGCGATGAATAATCTCCTGGATTTCGCGCAAATATGTTCATTATCCGTGAGCTTGACCGGGAATTTAACTTCAAAAAATGAATAAGAGATCTGCGTAGTATTTGAAGTCCTTCAGTTACATATCCACAAAAGACGGTCATAATCTTGAATATCCCATTGGCAAAATCGAAAGTTTGTTCACGTGACGAAGAAAGCGAAGTTCACTGCGATAATCTGATCTAATTTGCACGATTTGAATTAAAGATTTGGATTGAGTAAAAAAATAGGGAAATATTAAGGAAAAAATATTACATATAATTCATGACGGTCATTAATTTGGAACGTGACGCGGGGAGGAGGAAGGCTAGTGACGTCATCTGAGAGCTTGTATAGAAAATTACCTTCTGTTACTCCTAATTCCTTACCTTTATAGTACTAAGAAAATTATTATAAAAATGCTGTATAATAATGGAATGTGTGTAAACCGAGCTCTACTTAACTAGAGCTGGTACTGCGCGAGGTGTTGTCGTCGACGTAGTGGGTTATTTTATTGGCGGCTGAGTGTTTATGTCCTACACATCACTATGTTTAACTATACTTAATTTTCTCCAAAGAGTTCCCGACAGTATAAGTTAAAGACCGTTATAACACATTTAAAGCCGACTCGTTTATTTAGTTTTTTAACTGCAAATAATATTCATTTCACTCTGGTTTAATTGGTTAGTCGTGTCAGAGAGTAGGTTGTAGGTAATCCCTGACCCTTCGCTTTCAACGCGCCACGAATAGGATTTACCTCACGATTGCACAGACCGCTTTTTCAAATACAAAACATTGCATATTTTGTTAACTGTTATGTCAAACATTTATGAAGATATCGTTAATACGTAGTCTCGCGGCTTCACTTAGATAGTTTAATGACAAAAAATATTTCACGCTGGATATCTACGATTGACAAATTACTAGTATAGTTTACATTAAATTAAAGTATAATTTATATATTATAATTTAAACTAAAATATAATTTACATTCAAATTAAAATATATTTTGTAGAAATATTTTAATAAAAAAATATTCATCACTCTCTTAAATCAAATCAAATCTCAATTTTAATCAGATTGGGTTGATATAAAATTAACAAAAAAAATCATAATTTCAATCAAGACCTAACATCATTGTTTCTTCTTCCTGTTGTATTTTTTGTGTGAGCATAATTTCATTATGTGCTTTAAATTATGTAAATATATTGTACAAATTCTACATTGACCACGGTAAATAATATACCATTGAGTACGCCGACAGCCATAACTCAAATGACGTATCCGATGAAAATAATTGCCCGCCTAGATATAACTCAAGCAGAAAATTTGTCCGCACAATGATACGAACAAACAAGCCATTTACTTACTACTACTACTATTAAGACCGGGTCCCGAGCAACAATTATGTGATTACCTCACAAATACTCGTTACCATTCTAATAAGGTATGTAACAAGGTTGTGGTTTTTATTATTTTTCCCCCTCCACAGATAATTGTTGGCGTTTCTTTTTATTGCGCAAATTACAGAGCGTGTATCATTTTACGTATCTATGTACTTTTATGTATGTATGTATGTATTTTTTTTATGGTACTAGGTACATGAAGTTTGGTTTACATGCCAGTGATGCTGACTCTGTTGTAACGAAACTTAACTAAATTTAGTCTCTCCCTCTCTTTTTCTAATATCAAACGCTGAAACGAGATAACAAATATTTATAGCGAGTATCAACCTACATTTCTGTTAGACGGTTCAAAAAATGTTCCGTTTTTGCATATCTTTAGTCCGTGTATTCCGAGATTGCTTCTAAATCTTCTAATTTTGACGTGTCTAAACGAAACTGATAGCACCAAAATTGTAGCTATCTCGTTTTGGCATTTGACATTAGAAAAAGATAGGGAGAGACCGCAGAATTACGTCCGGTATCTCTGAGTGAAATTCTAAATTAACCTAGTTAATAAATAAAAAGGATTAAGTATTCATTGTGTTTGGTATATATATAATTCAAAACTTTTAACTTTTTGCTGTCGCTAGCAGATAATTTTCGAACTCTACTTATAAACCATTGAAGATAATTAAATTAAAATTAATTTGTAAAAACGTCAAAGGTCAGGGAGTACTTAGTCTTTTAGCTTGTCCGGCAAATAGACTTAAGTGTACGGGTAAGCGACCCCGGCCCCTCGAGCTACTACTGTCTCTTCTTTCTCTTTCCGAGATAATAGTATCCTATATCCTATAGTCCTTCACCTAAATTCCATATTCCTGCCTCAATATACCTTTCCCACCTCATCCTCTTTCCTTTCCTCTCCATTACGCCGTGGGAATGCAATTAAGGAAATTGAATACGTTTGAATCTTATAAAATGGCGGCGTCCTGGTTCGCCACCCGATACGTCTCATTGCCAGCGGAAGCGAAATGTGGGCTGCGGACAGCCCACTTTGCTACATCAAACGATCGTAGCAGGTGGAAGGAAGTTGTCTCTGGCTACCCCAATGGGAAAGAGGCGTGACTGTATGTATGTATGTAGTATGTACTGTGGTCTCTGCCTACCCTTATGGGATATCGGCGTGAGTGTATCTATGTTGTAAAAACGTATTTAATTTATCAGCGAATTTGGTATTCATTAATTTATTCATGGTCACCAGCCCGTAGAAGTCCACTAGTGGACGCGGGGCTCTTCCCTACAGGGAAGGGATTTGCTCTAATCTCCTCGCGCCTCGCAGATCGCAGTAGATTTTGATTGTATAATAGGTTAACACTGCTGCCCATTATCCTGGTACATCCTTAGTTGATTATCACATCGTCCGCAGGCGGAAATGGAGTGACGCTATTATTACGTTGGCGTCATACATCAAATTAATTTATTATTATGAGAATAGCGGTAATTTGAATAACAATCACTGAAGTCAGAAGTTATTGAACAGGAGCGACATAGGTTGGTAACATAACTCGTAGTATTACGAGTAGTGTATATATTAACTTGCTAACGTTAAAATGTCTAATAATCTATACTATTATAAAATTGTTAATGTCAAATTTTCAAAAAGCGAAGATATTTAAAAACGAACTACTCAGATCGCCTAATTAAGAGCTTCTGAAACCGAATCCATCGATGTTTATTTGTTTGTATGTTTGTTTGTTCGGGCTTTACGCAAAAACTGTTGGTAGATTTTAGTTGAACTGTTACAATCTTAAAGGTGCTATTCCGACTTAAATACTGCAGCATGTTTCATAAATTCGGTCTAGTATAATTGAAGATACAGCTTGATCCCTGATTTAGTAGCCGCCGTTAAGGTACAAGAAGTCAAGTAAAAGTGTTTCAAGGCTTTTTGTATAAATCTATGATTGTGTGGGGATTCCTCAATTAGCGGAAAACCGACATTCACGCGGGCAGAGCCGCGGGCAAAAGCTAGTAATATTATACTATGAAACAAATACGCATAGCGGCGTCGAAAATCCTTCTACTATATTCAGTATTTAGATGTTTTCAAAAATAAAAACAAATATAAAATTGCTCTAAATGAATACATACTACTTACTCCGCACCGACGCGACGATACATTTTTTGTTTACAAGCCGGGGGACGACAAATAAGCTTGGTCTTTTTATTCAGTTATCGCCACAACCAGCGCCACGTATCATAATGTTTTCCATTTTATTAACAGTCAGCCGGGGTGGGGCGAGGGATGCGTTCCCGAGGCGCGTTCCAATCGTTCACACTTTTAATTTAGTTGCTCCTAATGTATGCGTATAAGTGAGCGAAGAGGGTTACATCCCCAGCTCGCTGTTAAACAACTATCAGTCGGAGGGTGCATATAGCCTTAATAGTTTTCCCCTCTATATCCATACATTATGCAAATTCACTTGTGATATGTCTCCCGGTACACTTGGGACTTTTATTGTTGTTCGTGAGTTTATTCCCTTTTATTAAGTTAACTTTAATTAAATTGAAGCTGACGCATTTGTAAGGCCGATTGACTGAAAGGTATTAGCCGTTGAGATTTATCCGTTTACACGGATTAACGAAGCGGAGTGCGTGCGGTAATAGCACGCGGATTGTCATATGGCCGGGCGACGGTTTTGTTTGTGATGAACTGTATTCGCTGTGTGGCGCCGGCATGACAACGGCGTCATTTCATCTCTTCCAGTTGACGCTGTAAGAATCAGCTACAGGATGTACTAAGATAATGGGCAGCAACGTCATACTGTTATTAGTCACAATCTACTGCGATCTTCAAGACGCCTGCGAAGCGTGGAGATTATGTTAAACCCCTGATGTTGAAGGAGGAGGCTCTTACCCAGGAGTGAATATTTAAGGGCTGATGTTGAGGAAACAAGTTAACATAAATAAGTTAACAAACGAAATGGAAACTATAAAACCAACTGCACTTAGATAGAACTAAGTAAACCAATCTCTTCCATCACTTAGTCTGGCTTAAACGCTCGTGTTCAACTTATACGGTGATTTTAGTCACATAAATATCCGTTCGGAGCATTAATCGTTTTTAATATAGTACAAATCATTTATAAACGTTAATTACCACGTAAATTTATAACAATGTTAGTACAAGTTTTAATAGTTCTTGAAAATTTCCACCTTCTTACTATTATACTTATTCTATAAATTTACTGATTCATCTATAGATGAGAATAAAAACAACAGACATGCAGTGCTGGACATAGGTCTCTTCTAATGATTGCCACACTCAGCGGCTATGAACCCCTACATCCACAGATTGCCCGCGATCCTAATTAGGTCCGGGTCCATCTGTCTGTGGGTCGACTCTCACCACGCTATCCAGTTCATGGTCACAGTTCTATGTGAATAAGATGCAACTATTGCTTCTCATCATTGCCGCTGAGTACTATCGAGTTATGTCTAATTCATGCACGGTCTACATTGTAGACACCAGTGTACTTAACGGACAAGGAAACGTTCGCGAGGAAAGCTGCATGCCGGCATTAGTGTGTGAAGTCTGACTAACCCGTACTAGGCCACTACGGTCTATTCCCACTCCTGATTAGGGGAGGTCGGTCCCCCTGTAGTGGGGACGAATATGGAGTGGGGATGATGATTGTTTCTCTTCTACTCAACGATAATAAAATGATAATAAAAAAATCTCAGTTGTCCTATTAAAAGATTTTATAGCAATAAAGTCCAACTGAGAAATAAAATTACTTTTTACTAGCTGATGGTGATGTTGATGATTTATGGCGAATCTTTTTTGTGAAAATAAATAGATGATGACAATACTGCCTTTTTGATTTGTATATTTAATATTAACAACACCCGCGATATGTTTTCGTAAGCCGGTATATTCAATTAATAATGACCTTTACGCTCATTACACTTCATACAATAAAAGGGTCAAGTTGTATAACACGATTCGCATAACCGATGTTAATAGAACTGCACCAATTTTATGTTGAAATAATACGTACTCAATTATATAATTTCGTCGAAATCCGTTTAGCCATTGTCTTGTGGATGGGTAACAGATAGAGAGATATTAATTCTAAAAATGGCTAGTTTGGATTTCAATGCTTATTTTCTAGTGTCCCTAGCTGTTTTGTGAAGAACTCAATGTGCGTACTATTCGATCCTTATGATTATGTTATAATAAATGGACATGATTGAAATTAATGTCTGACATAGTCGATGGCTCTGTGGCGCCGGCATAATAATAGCGTCACTCCACCCTATTACCGTGGATGCAGTGAGAACCAGCTGAGGGTTGTACCAGGATAATGGACAGCAGAGTTATCCTGTTATTCAATTAAAATCTACTGCGATATCCAAGACGCCTCCCAAGGGTGAAGGTTATGGTACCCAAAAACGAAGTCCCACGTCCAGCAGTGGACTTCTACGAGCTGATGATGTTGATGAACATCTGAACTACATACTTAAAATGGATTGTCATCTAAGGAGTCTGAATATAAATATAATGAAAACACAGAAAGTATAGGGTAGTTTCATTTTTTTCACAAAATCGTAGTATGCGATGTTACCATACCTAAATGGTGCGTATATCATAGGATAGTGCCCGAAAATAACCTGAATGAAATAAATGACAATTGGACAAAATGAAAATATTCATTTAATCCAGATTTCATTTGTGTTTTCAAACCAAACATCGACGAATTTGGTTTCAGAAGCGCTTAATTAGTTGATCTGGGTAATATTTTTTTTAATATCTTTGACTTACAAAATTTGACATTTAACTTAAAATTTTATAATAGTATAGATTACTAGCTGACCCGGTGAACTTCATACCATCGAACACAATATCTATTTCTTCGAATTTTCGGCTTCTCCTTTGGGTTTTTACTTATTTTATTTTTTCATAAACCACCTCTTAACTGAGGCGAAAAAAAAAACAAAAAAATATTCAAATCGGTCGAGCCGTTTTCAAGTTGTTGCGAGGCGGTTAATAACGCTCGGCGATTGATTTTTATATAAATACGGAAGAAGATAATATTAAATTTGAAATCTATTACTTTTTTGCAGCTCAACTTTTAAACTAGGTTCCTTTGTAATATGGTACAGGTAGATAGTTCATTGTTCATACTAATTCATACTTTTATATTTCATACTAACTTAATAAAAGCGAAATTGAGTTTGTCTGTATGTCAATTCACGGCTCTACTGCTAAATCAGTTAATTTAAAACTTGCAAGGAAGTAGACATGATACCGAATACGGACATAAGTTACAAATTATTACAAAAGATACAGCGAATGGAGCAGTGGGTTTGAACTATTAGATACAATATATTTTGACGACTGTTTGTCTCAATGGCAGTAACCCTACTTTTTGTGTCAATTGGTGCCGAGTTCGAATCCTGGTAGGGAGAAATTTGGTGTGATGAGCACGAATGTTTGACCCGTTATTACTATTTATCTTTTTAATAAGCATATCGTTGTCTAGTACCCAAAACACACATAATCCTAATTTGTGACTAAATCAATCTGTGTGAAAAATAAAATGTGTTCACAATATTATTATTATTTAAATTACAATATCTTCTATTATTTACTATTAATATAAAATTGTTAAATGTCAAAATTTGTAAGTCATAGATATTTATAAAAAACTACTCGTATCGACTAAGGGCTTTTTAAACCAAATTCATCGATGCTTGTTTGTTTGAGCTTCACGTAGAAATCAACTAGATTTTGGTCAAACCATTATAGTCGTAAAGGTAGTATTCCGAGTTAAATACTGCGGCATGATTCATCAAAATCGGTCCAGTAGAATTGAAGATACAGCTTGATGCCTATTTTAGTAGCCGTCGTTAAGGCACGAGAGCTGAAGTAAAAGTGAATCTAAGGCTTCTTATATAAATCGGTGATTGTTTCGAGATTTCCCATGTAGCGGAAACGTCGTCGACATTCACGCGGATGAAGCCACGGGAAAAAGCTAGGTCAGGGAGTACTTAGTCTTTTAGCTTGTCCGGCAAATAGAATTAAGTCTACGGGTAAGCGACCCCGGCCCACCGAGCAATTACTGTCTCTTCCTACTCCTTCCGAGATAGTAGTATCCTATAGTTGTTTTCCCAAATTCCATGTTCCTTCCTTAGTACACCTTTCCTACCTCACCCTCTTTCCTTTCCTCTCCACTAATTCAGTGGCTGCCGCGCCGATGGCTGCATGGCTAGACCCAAGATGATGGCCAGCATTACTCAAGCATGCGGGGCTCTGTTTGAGTTTTACCATTGCTTTTCGTGAGAACGTAATGAGGATCTTTAACACTTTTGAAACTGGTAAAAATGGCGGTGTCGTGGTTCGCCACCTGACGCGTCTCGTTACTAGCAAAGTGGGCTACGGATTGCCACTTTGCTCGTAGCAAATGGAAAGAAGTGGTCTCTACCTACCCTATTCTTCGGTAGTATAGTGGTCAGTATCCCCGTCTGTCATGCGGGAGACCGGCGTTCGTTTCCTCGCCAGAGCCAGGGTAAAAGGCGTTATTGTATGTATGTATATCTTGCGCTTGTTAGCTATTAGATAATATGTTACAATGACATATTTTACTTAAGCAAAGCGGAAGGGATGAAAGAGTAAATGGTTTTTAATTAAAAGTCCCAAGTGCGGTATTATCTCGTATGGGTTGCGAGGCGGCGGCGGCGCCCGGCCGCGCGCTCATGCGCGCCCTCCGCGATTTGACACTTTATTAAAACCTTACTTAGATAAGTTACTAATTAACATTTGACGTTGACGACTGACTCATACAGTAGGCAGTGATCTTGCGTACTGTACCAATGAGTACTGAGTTCGAAATAAACTTTGTGTGGTGTGCACAAATGTTCGTATCCGAATCATGGACGTATTTTATCTATTTATGTGTAGTATTTATCTATATGAGTATCTATATCGTTGTCTAGTACCCAAGATACAGGGAATCCTAGTTTGGGACTAGATCAACGTGTGTGAAAAGTGTCCGGATTATTATTATTTGCGTCAAACAATACCAGTTGGGCACTGACATAACGGTAAATAATTTATGTCTGCTAATTTTTTTTTCAAAGATGCGGCTTACGTTGTATTAAGATAATCGATTGTAATCTGACGTCATTCCTGTCATCATCACCATAAGCCCGTGAAAGCCCACTGCTGGACATGAACCACTCCCTTAAAAAGGAGGGGTTTGTCGTAATCTTTAAGCTTGACAGGTGTCTTGGAGGTCGCATTAGATTTTGTTTAAATAACAGGATAAGGCTGTTGTCCATCATCGTGGTATATCCGTTAGCTGTTATCACAGCATTCACGAGAAGATATGGCGTCTTGCTATTATTATGTCGGTGTCACAAAAGCCATCATTCCCATAAGTACTCGGAATTCCTGCCAACGATCAGTGTAGTTGAGATTCCAACAGGGACCCATAAATTTTCGCGTCAAATATTATTTATTATAAATATTTTCAATATTATATTAAATATACAAGTGCGTTTTAAATAATATATACATACATACAGTACCACCCTTTTCCCTGGTTTTCCGACGGGGAATCGAACCCTGGTCTCCCACGTGATCGGCGGGAATACTGACCACTATACTACCGAAGAATTGGGGTAGGCGGAGGCCACTTCTTTCCACTTGCTACGGTCGTTTATTGTAGGAAAGTGGCTATCTGTAGCCCACTTTTCGCCCTCATAGGAAACGAGACGTGACTGGTGGCGAACCACGACTCTGCCATTTTATAAGGTTCAAAAGCGATTATTGTTCCTCATTGCGTTCCCACGGAAAGAGGATGAAGTAGAAAATGGGTCTTGAACAAGGAATATGGAATTTGGGAAAATGACTTTAGGATATAGGATATTACTATTTCGGAAGGAATGGGTAACAAGAGACAGTAGTAGCTCGGGAGGGCAGGATCGCTTACCTGTATAATTAAGTCTGTTTGCCGGACAGGCTAAAAGACTAAGTACTCCCTAACAATAGTACTCCCCGACCATTTAAATTATATAAAAATAATTTAAATAATAAAACGGTTTTTTTATAAATTAATTATTTTTGTTTTAATTATTTAAAAAAGTTATTCAAGATATTGTCTTGTAAATGAATTTTATATCGCGCATGAACTTTCAAATAGTCCCACATCTTCTTCACTATCCCGTAAAAGTCCACGGCTGAACTGGCCCACTTCCTTAAAAGTAGGGATTTGCCATAATCTTCGCGCTTGGTAGACGTCTTGGAAATAGCAGCAGATTGTGATAGAATTACAGAATAGTCCTATATTATTAATTAGTCTCATATAATTCTTACTAATTCGCTTTTGCCCAGAATTATTTCCCTTTTACTTATTATTGATCTACGAATCAAATTATTGTCGGCTAATTTCAAAGATTAGCCCATTAGCACTAGTATTGGTCTATTTCCATTGGCGCTTCCTCATGCACCACGGATGTTGTTTTTCCATCTCTTGTAAATCCGACAAATGACAGAACCGATTGCCAGTTCACAGATGATATGTTAAGATGTTCAAAATTTATGAGGTGCCTTGTAATTTTTTATTATCGTGTTATGTTAATTATATAATATATACAATATTTGTATAATCGTAAGTTATAAAATTTAATCTATAGTCTAGTATGTGAAAACTTTTTAAATAAATCACCGTATGGGATTGTACTAGATACTAGATTCACATTTGAAAATATTCAAATGAAAAAATATATCTGTGGACGATTGTGAGTTTTTAGATTAAATTAAAATATAGTCCAAAAAATAAGGTGTAAGTTTTTAAATTGATACCCCAAGTCACAGTTCACAACATGTGTTAACTCTCTGTCGATTGTCAGTAAATGTGTTAGTTCAGGAGATAAATCCGTTCGTAAAGACAACATTTTTCATTATCAAACAGAAAATCCATTTAAAGGCTGAAAATTTGAAAATAACACGTACTGCATTTACACATTAGGCATTGGAATATCAATTTGAAACAGATATGTCTCTAAACAATTATATTGTATCAAAATGTAATTCAAGACTGCTCAGTACACCATCGGTATGTTTGTTCATTGTGTTGTGCGGTATTTCAGAGTAACCCTTACGCGCTGAAGGAGGGTGGCGGCGAAATGTCGGCGTGGACGTCGGCTGGTCTCCAACCCTCTGGCGGCTACTACCCCTATGATCCGACACTCGCAGCCTACGGGTAAGTCCCCAGGGTCCGAAGGACCCCAGAGGTCCGTACCACCCGCCACTTTAGATAAAGCCCGCGCCGCGCCCGGATTAACATAATACCACCCTATCGAGACTTATCTATCTAATAGATTGCAATGCGAAAGGCTCGTGTTTGTATTTGGCATTGACTTTAATAAATTTCATTTTGTTGCACATATGCACCCATAACGGTTTTACTGTTATTGAATTTGCGCGTATTTTAGTGACTGATGTACTTAGTAGAGTATCATAGATTTAGGACATCTTATTACAAGAGGATTTCTTCATTTAAAAATTATTGCATCGATATATTTTAAAATCAGGAAATTAATTCAAGTTTTATTAAAGCTTAATCAGCTTTACGAGAACGAGAAAATAAAATTAGTAAATTTGAAACTTGAATAAATTTAACAACGCTGTCAAATTTATTGTAGTGTTAATTGAACCATATTTTAACAACTCAAAATAAATAGCTTTAGTGCATTGATAAAATGATGCAATGTAAAGTTGAATACAAGGCTCAATTGACGTTACCTTGTAACATACGACGTTACGTCTGTCTGTTTAGTTTGTAGTCTGTGTACAGCCCCGTCGGTACCATGTTCCCTTTCGAACATTGTCAAATCGCATGTCTTATTAACTTGACACTATAGTCGCGCGTTTAATACCGTGGTTGCTTAAAGCCGACAAGTGTATATTTAAATTTACCAATCTCTCTTGAATATATTTAAATTCAAATAAAGCAAAATTATCATTTTAGTATTTTTTGTATATAAATACAAAACAGATAAATACTAAAATCATTAAACTTTTTACGGATAATTTCTGTCTAATTGGTTTCTTAAATATTTTTAATATATACGCTCATTGGGTTCGTGATATACTTTCTAACACATTGTGGAAGACTAAAAATAAAACACGACCATATTCCTGAAGGGATGATGAAACATAGGTAATATATATTTATTCAAAGGGTCCATATTACGCATTAGTATGTGTGCCTTTCATCATATTAAAACTTAATTGTAGCTTGGATTGCAAACTGATTGATAAGTGTTGTGAGTCCTACATTTAATAGACTTTATAATTACTCTTCTGTTGCTACTAATATTGAACTCTGTTACTAATATTTCTCATAGAAACTCTCCGAGGACTCTTTCCAGGTCATTAAAATTAAATAAAGTCCGGAATTTGGTCAGCCGTAGTAAATATAACCTCTATATTTGGAGTTATACAACAAATAATGCACAGAGTGCGAATACAATATAACTCCTAATGAGTACGACTCACCTTAGTGAATACGACTCACCTTAGTGAATACTCAGAATGACAGATATCAGTGCTGTTCAAAGCACGATCACTAAAATATGACCACAGATATTTCCACTGATACGAAAGAAGATGAATCAGACTATTTATTTTGAAGATATACTACGTTATTTTTGTTAAGACTTGAAAAAACTCAAACGGAATTTAAATAATTTATCAGAAAATTAAATAAAAATAATGAAATCGGAGTGAAAATAATAAAAGAGGAGTGGCTATGAGCATCCGGGAATAATGCATACTTAAATATTACATTAATAGACATTGCTGCCACTGTCAGTTGAATAGAAATATTTTTATTTTTTTTATGGCCAAATAGTGTGAATGCCAAGCCAAGAATATGAAAAAGAAGAAGATATTTAAGTCGATTTCTGTGTCAAGTAATATTTAATTATCATGGTTAGGTGGTATATAGGTAAACCATTCTAACGTGTTATATTGATGCCCTATAAGATACGATAAAATAAAATGTAAACAAAGAAACCAATGGTTCTCAAACTTTTTTCATTAAAATAAATATGGCCGACTTACCCAACTGAATTTATAATTGCCCTTCCTATGTAAAATAGGCACTGTTGTAGTAAATCACTTTAAATTGATAGTATTCAAAAATGCATAAATAATTGTAATCATAACCTTTTTAGGTTCTTTTTAGTGTTAGATAAATTATATTTTTTTTTATTTAAGTAAATAAATATACATAAATAGTAATTTTGTAAATTATAGGTTACAAAATAAAAAGAGCGTTTTCAAAAAATAACAAAAAAAAAAATAAAATAAAATAATAAAAAAGTGATATTTCTAAGCAGTTAAGAAATCTTGCTAAGGTATTTATTTTTTACGATTTATTTACATTATTTTTGTTCGTAACTTGGATCGGGTATATACCGAAATACGAAATATTCTCTTCCGTCTTTCAGAAGTAGTGAAAAATAATGAATTGACTGTTATTATGACGCTCCCAGGGTCCGTGGGGGCTATAGCGAATAACTTCAGTTCCAAAATAATAGCATATCCTGACTTACATATGTCGGGGTATGACTACGGTGAAGAAAAACTTGTCCAATTAAAAAAAAAATTGTTTCTAATAATTCTGAATACGTTACTCTCGGTTTTTACATTCCTATAAACTAATTATATATAAAATGACACTGTATAACAAGTAATTCATGTAAACAATTTATCTAGTGATATTTCTATTGTCATTTCAAAATATCATATATTACTGAATACATGTACAGGTGTCACGAGTTTTGTGATGGCAAGGGCCATATTGTCAGAAGGCTCAAAAATATTATATTAAAATTCACATAATTACACGTTATAATATTAAATCAGTCATAGTAATCTTTATCATTGTTACCATCATAGACAGACGTTTGAATAGAGCAGGGGTATCCAAGCTTTATTTGTCTTGTTGATCACTTGCCATGTTCTTCGCTTATGGTAAACTCTCTGTTAAGTTAATATTCAAATTTGGAAATTCATCAACTTTGAATGTGTTTTAAAGGCTGGCGTTGACTCGTTACAGGTCATCGTCGATCCTCGTGTGCCGATATCCACTTTGAGAAACACTAATAAAAATTTAAAAACTACTACAATATATTTTTTGGTTAATTTTAATACTCGTTTCGGGACTGATTTAGCTGATCACAAGTACAACATGTATAATACATGACAGTATGATTTAAAGTACCTACAACACATTCTATTTTGAATTACACATTGTTAAACAAATTAATGTTAAAATACTCGACATAAATGTCAAGTATGTCAGTTATTTGTTAAAAAAATAACTGAATTTTATATTCATTTCTTTAATTGCCAATAATTTTGCATTGGAATTGTTGATATAATCTATGTATGTATATCTACTAGGAATCACTAGCGCTTACTGCTCGAATAAAACGCACTATGTAAAATATATATTTATATAATAGAAAATATTTATTTCATTTTTATTTATATAGGTTTTGTTGAGTTTGTTTCGTGTATTTTTAATGTAACTGAATATATAAAATAATAAATATAAATGAAGTTACTGAATTAAAACTGAAGTCATTTAAAATAGTTGTAAAAAAATAATAATATTACTCTATTATAAATAATTATTTAATAACGTGTCAACAGAATAATGTATAGGAATTTTCAATCAAGATCAATGAGAATTTTTGCTTAAAAGTAGAAAGTTTTAATCTATTGCCTGACACTTTATATAATATCAAATATGTCGTACCATAGACATTGATGTGCATTAGTAGGATTTTGTATTTAATTTGAGTCAAATTTACACCACAGTGAGCCTTTTCAATAACCTATAGATAAAATTCGAGTTATGAAAAACGACACCGATAAAGGATTTACAACACGTATTCCAGTTAGGCTGTGCGTGTCGGCCGCAAGGGACAAATAACCAAGTAACCACTCCCGGCTGCTTCGCGTCTTGCTCTGACACATGCACGCGAGCCCTACTGACAGAGACAGATGGCGTCACAGCCATTCGCTCTAGAACTCGATTAATTCACAGTTTTTCTTTGAAATGCGATCTCTCGACGCGTTGCGCTGACACTTTCGGGAAACTTATCAATTCGTCAGATTCGTTGACGAGCAAGGGTTGCCTGTTATTCAATTTTATTTATAACCTGTCATCAACACAAACGTTACACCCGTAAATCGTCATCGGTCATCATAATACTATCATAACACTCTATTATGCGGACGCATCAATTAAATATATGTTTCACAGCGCACTTGAAATTTATCCGCCCATGAATCACGCCGGAACTGCCCGAAAATAAAAACAAATCATGATACATCAAAGCGGAGTTATGCTGACAATTCGGCTGCGCTCGACTTAATATATAGCAGACGGTGCGTTATAATCTAAAAATAATTAGAGGCGACATTAGTTTTTATGCGTAAAAAAGACGCGCTCGTTCGTAATAGTGGCGGAGCGCGTACGGAAATACAACATGATATATAGCGTGCCCCGACACAATTGTTCACCGCGGCACACGCACAGGGTGATCGCATTGTGCACTTCAAACTGACCGTAACGTAAAAACCAATAACGGAACAGAACAAGTTCATTGATGGTGTGAAAACAAACCGCCACCCCGCTTTACATTTGTCACGCTTAAACGGTTCTAAATTAATTTGCACGTTATTAATACAAATACAAGTAAACATGGTCGGCGATGAAATTGTCATTTCAAAAGAAAAAAAACTTCATAAGAGGGGCATAAAGCGCTCTGGAGCCGCAATAAGTTACTCGACCGAATAAATAAGCTCGCAAAGAAACAAGTACGGCGGAGAGCGTACATAAGCAACAAAAGTTGGCGACGAGCGTAGGCGCACTTGAGTTAAGTACCGTTGGCGTATTATTTGGAACAGCCTGTAATCTGCCACGCCCGCCGCGCGCCGAAATGAAAAATTACTCCGCTATTTTTAACACAAGTCTGGAGCACAGAAAACGTACAAAAATTAGAGAAAAGAGACGAGGGAGCACTTGTAGCGCACCATTGAGCTCAAAACGCGCAGGAAATTACTGCGCCCGGAGCACCATGCTCGCTGGGAATTATTTGTGCCAACGATTTGGGTTGTTACTTTTCAAATAAGCCGAGTAAGGAGGCGGTTGTTAACGAGACGTCCGCGCCCGTTACGTTTAACAGAGTTTAAAGCAAATTTTGTCAAACAAAGCTCACTTACGTGAATGAAGAAAAGCGACAAGTTACATATTTTGTTAATGTTACCAGGGTATAAACATTATTGAAACTGAAACAGTTATATGACTAATAGATTATTCGCTCTGTTATCGAGTACTAGTACTAGCTGCTTTTAAGGTTCTGTAGTTAAACTATTGTTTCGTCATATCCCTTACCATTCAATACTGATTCATTCATTCGATTACACCACCAAAAATTATAATAAAACATGTCTTGTGATATTGGTTGAGGAATTTAAGTTCATTATAAGGATTCTTTAATTTTTTTTTAAGATATGTTCATTTTATGAATTTAGTTGGCGAAAAGATGCCATTTTCTATTTGTATTTTGTTGGATAAAATATTATTATACTGTAATAGCATATACCACACTCCTGCCACACTTCGACTAATAACTGGATCATCACTTTACTACAAGGAAATAATAACTTTGTAAATTTATTTGTTTATATAAAGAGTTTTAAATTAATTACGCTAGACCATAGATCATCACAATGGTACAATTATGCAATCACTCAATCAATTAATAAACAACCTTATTATATACCCTAGTTTGCGCGAACTCGACCGATTTTTTTATTTTATCAATTTCACTTTATTTCAGAAAATGTTGCAGTCAGTTAGAAATTTGGCTAATTTTTTGCTTTAGAAATGCTTACTATGGCTATGTGGTACTTACATGAGTTTCAATTCAAAATCTAGTTTATAATTAATCTCCTTGTTACAGCGTTAAAAAAATAGAATTCGTCCAGGTTTGAAATATATTAATTTTCAAATTAGATTGTAGTAATTATGTGGATAATTTCATAAACCAGAAAGGCTTTAGGGATCGCCTCATAATGATTTAGGCCTTAAATAAGTTAAGCTAATGCTAGAGACAGCGGAATGAATGATTTCACTCTTCCTAATTATTTTTTTTTTTTCAAATCTTTATGATATCAATTTGTATAAATTATTATTATTAGTCGTATAATAAATGCTTTAAATAACTTAGAGATCGAAAATAGCTATTATAACTATTTTCAAGACTTAAACTTTTGTTTAATCAAAATTTTGTAAAGTTAAAAAAAAGAGAAACATAGGAAACTTGAGCAGCGTTTACGTTTCAGCGTAATGGCTGTTCGCGCTAAAGCTNTAGGTTTGAAATATATTAATTTTCAAATTAGATTGTAGTAATTATGTGGATAATTTCATAAACCAGAAAGGCTTTAGGGATCGCCTCATAATGATTTAGGCCTTAAATAAGTTAAGCTAATGCTAGAGACAGCGGAATGAATGATTTCACTCTTCCTAATTATTTTTTTTTTTCAAATCTTTATGATATCAATTTGTATAAATTAATATTATTAGTCGTATAATAAATGCTTTAAATAACTTAGAGATCGAAAATAGCTATTATAACTATTTTCAAGACTTAAACTTTTGTTTAATCAAAATTTTGTAAAGTTAAAAAAAAAGAGAAACATAGGAAACTTGAGCAGCGTTTACGTTTCAGCGTAATGGCTGTTCGCGCTAAAGCTAAAAGTTATTTCAACACGGCAAAACTAAAAGTCATTTCAATCAAAATCTATGCCAAGTTATTATGTTTGATATATATCAAGCGACCTTTGATTTACTTTGACAGACATTCAAATATTTCTTTTGAATTAATTAAGAGTATGTCTATAAAATAAAAACAGTTTGAAAAATTCATCGACTTCTCTCTAGTTTATTAAATATCAAATAGGTAAGTACAACGACTCGAAGGTCTTAGTGCAGTATCACCATTAACCCGACGATTTTAAATGCGTTTACTTGAATTTAAAATTGTAAGTACAATATTATTATTCTGAGCAACATGTTTTAAAAGGCCAAGTACACTTTTAAGGGACTAAAATATATAAAAAAGATGTATGAACGCGATTGAGGTGGAAGAGGTGCCGAAATCGTAGCGTGTGATAAATTGTAGTCTCTACCTAACTTTTGAGATATTAGCTGAGTATAT
>WUAW01016507.1:18554-29000 GCA_017165845.1 Thaumetopoea pityocampa | reverse complement strand
AAAAAAAAAAAAACAAAATTATTAAATTATTGCATTTTCATCGATCCTTGACAAGTGTGCAGAATTTTGAATTAATCTGACCTTTTAAAGTGGGTTAAATACGAGTTCAAAAATTCCGTTACATACATAAAGGTGAAGCTAATAAAAGAGTATTAAAAAGATGCAGTTGGCCATGCGCATAGCCTCCAGATTTTATATCTAAATAAAGATAGAAACATATAATCCCGACTGATTGGTAGAGAAAAAATTGCTCTTTTACTTAGTATATATAACTCAATTTTCGCAAAATGTCACTTACGATCTTTTAGTATACGAACGGCAGAATTGAGTGACCGGCTTAGAATTACATGACCAAATCAGATTCTGGCTGAATAAGTATGTGTGGAACTCCCCAAACTTATCATACTGTGCGAGCTGTGTGACCGACTGTTCCATACAAAATAGATAACGCTAATTGAGGTCAGACTCTTTGCTGTAAATTGAATGAGACTGCAGCGTCACTTAATGGAGAAATTCAAAAGAATTAATAAACTGTGACAAAAGATATTACGGGGTAATGTACTCGTACATTTTGAGCTGGTTTCCAAATTAGGTATTTATAGTTTTAATTTTATTGAGTACTAAATTTAGCCCGCGGCTCCGCCCGTGTGAATATCGGTTTTCCGCTAAATGGGAAATCGCGAAATAATCACAGATTTATTTAAAAAGCCTTAGAACCACTTTTAATTGAGCTCTCGTACCTTTACGGCGGCTACATTAAATTATTTCAGAAGCCCTATTTAGTCGATCCGAGTTAGATTTTTAAAATAACTTTAACGCACAGACAACGATTATATTGTTATTCAATTTTACAATTGATAAATAGTAATAAATAAATAGATTTTAAATTTCATATGTAACATACATAACATAGAAAATAATATACAATTGTAGTAAAATATTTAACGAACGATATCTAATTCCATGTGCGTGTAAATTATATATTGAATGAAAGAAAGAAAGAAAGCATATCTATTATACACAAGCTTGACAACTGAGTTTGTGTATAATGTGCGAATATTGTCTATATTTATAACAGAACTAGCTTTTAACCTCGGGTTCGCTCGCGTTGATGTCCTTAAATACATGTTAGAGACCGGTTGAAAATATAACTATTTGACAACTTTGTAAACTCTTTTTTTCTATGCCTCGAGAATAGTTATTTTTTGAGATTAAAGTTACACTATGTCTTTCTTTGTACCCCTGACAGCAGTGTGTGTACAAAATTTCATGATGATCGATTGATTAGATAAAGCGTGAATGCGTAACAAACAAACAAACAAACTCACATTTGTATTTATAATATTAGTTAGGATTCGCACTGTCACCCCTAGTCCTAAAATAAATCATCCCACCATTGTCTCGAATGCGTGCAAAATCGGCCACTCGCAATTAGACTAGACGTGTCATCTGAAATTATTACCGCTTAAATCACAGCCGACGGGTTTATAAGTCATGTTGTCGAAGTTCTCGCTGCAATGTCGTTTCTAACAGCAGAGGTTTAATTCTAATCATAATATGGTTTACAATCATCTATCTATCTATACTGTTATAAAATTGTTAAATGTCAAATTTTATTTAAAAACAAATTGCTCAGAAAGACTAATTTAGGGCTTTTGAAAGCAAATCTGTCGATGTTTGTTGTTTGTTCGGGTTTTCCGCAAAAACCAGCGGATAGATTTTGGTTAAACTGTTACAATCTTAAAGTTACTATTCCGGTTTAAATATTGCGGTATTTTCATTAAAATCTGTCATGTAGAATAGAAAATACAACTTGATCCCTGTTTTAGTAGCCGCCGTTAAGGTAGGAGAGCTCAAGTAAAAGTGGTCTAAGGCTTTTTATATAAATATGTGATTGTATCGGGATTTCCCATGTAGCGGAAAAGCGAATTGAATAGGTATTTATGGTTTTAATTTTATTATGTACATTTATTAGGGTTTGCCCGCGGCTGCGCTCGCATAAATGTCGGTTTTCGCGCTGAATAGAAAATTCGGAAATAATAACACATTTTCAAAAAAAAGTCCTCGAACTATTGTTATTTGAGCTCACGTACAATAATGTCGGCTACTGAATCGGAGATCAGGCCCCATATATTTAATTTTACTTGACCAAATTAATTTAAAATATACATATATTATATATATATATATATATATATATATATAGCCATAGTATAAATGGCGTTAGGAGTTAGTATTTTGCCACCGGCTACCGGCAAAAGTGAACAGAAAATGAAGTTATAGTGGAGATTTGAGTTCAAATAGATTTATATCTAGGAGTGGAACTTTAGAGAACTCGGATTGTTCCTGAGATATTGGCGATGTGAAATTTCTTCGGCTAGTTTTAGAAAAAAAAATACATTATAAAAAAACAATGAGTTACAAATGTATGTAATTACAAAGGTAACTCAAATTTATTAAATACTAATTAACTAACGTTAACTAACATAAATAACTAAAGGTAACTTGAATATAACATGGCGAATCTATACCGATTATAAACCCTAGACCAGAGGTCCTCAAACTTTTTGTCTTATAATTACACTTTTGTAATATTTTTCACTTTTGGGTAGACCCCCAAAACGTAGTTAGTATGAAATTTTTATAAATGTATTAACTCTCGTACCTTTACGGCAGCTACTAAAACAGAGATCAAGCTGTGCCTTCAATTCTACTGGAGTGATTTTGATGAAATATGCCGTAGTATTTAAGTCGGAATAGTACCTTTAAGAAAGTAATAATTTAACCAAAATATACCCGCTAAAACTATTTTATTTTTATTTATTATCAATAATGATATTCGTGTTTTCAAAGTTGACCTCACGTCACTGAGGCAAGCGCTAAGGTTTAAGGCAAACATTTTTCTCAAAGTTTTAATTGTTTTTGTTATAATCCCTTTGTGTGTTTATTATTAAGGTGCGATATTTTATATTAGAAGTAGTGACAGCCTAATGATATGACCACGCATGCCTTAGATTTCGAGTTCGAATCCAAGGCAAGCACTTTTGAAATTTTGAAATTATATGCGTGTTAATAATTATTTATCACTTGCTTCAAACTGTGAAGGAAAACATTGTGAAAAATCTGAGAATGTTTGTGAGGTTTTCTCGATGGCATGTGCAGTCTACCAACCAGCATTAAATCAGCGCGGTCCTAACATCTCCCCATTTGTTTATTTATTAGAAAAAAAACTAGTTTTTTTTTAATAAATAAATATATAAATTATGAAGGCTACAGCCGAAGGGTTCCAAAAAAAAAGCAAAATGCTTAACTTATTTTATTAAATTGAATATTAAAAATTACAATAAAAGCTGACTGAAATAGGTGACCATCGCTCCGCGATTGAACGAAAAGTGCCGGTTTCCCACCGGACCTGTAGTGGTATCCACTACAGGTCCGGTGTCCATGCTAATGTGGGTAATCGCTGCTGGTGGCCAAAATGTTGTCTCCATGTATTAGGGATGCGTAACATGTAAGTAAACACAAAGTTTTAAGTAATAAATATAAAGAAAGAAAAGAAAGAAAGAAAACGTTTATTTGATACAGCTAAAATAAAGATACAGAAAAAGAGAAAACAAAAAAAGAATATCACTAAATTTATATTGCTGTATGGTACCAACATAACAATAGCGTCACTCTATACCTTCCCGTTGATGCTGTAAGGACCAGGGATGTTCTAGTATAATAGGCCGCAGCGTCATCTCGTTATTCACTCCAAATCTATTGGCATCTTCAAAACGCTTGCCAAGCGTGAAGATTATGGCAAATCTCTCCTTCGAAGAAGGAAGCTTATGTTCAGCAGTGGAATTCCACGGGCTGATTATGAAGATAATGATGCTACATTGCGATATTTAAAATCGGAAAGAAATCATAACTGCTTAGAAATTTTTTGTGTGATTAAATATCTTGCGTGCGATTATTAACAAAAGGAGGAACCTTAGCTTAAAATTAGGGAATTGCTGTCTTCTCCACGGTTGGAAGGCATCCTGAAAATTGCTACAGATTTTAATTGACCAAAAGGATAATGTTGCTGTCCAATATCCTGGTACTATTCAGCTGTCGTCTATGCAATTGGTACTCGTCAGCTGGTTTTCACAGCGTCCATGGGAAGACATGGAGTGATGCTACACAGAAATGTAAAAGGGAGTACTTCTCTTTTAGCCTGTCCGGTAAATAGACTTAAGTATGCGAGTAAGCGACCCCGGCCCCCCGAGCTACTACTATCTCTACCTACTCCTTCCGAGATAGTAGTATCCTATATCCTATAGTCCTTTTCCTAAATTCCATATTCCTTACTCAATACACCTTTCTTATCTTATCTTCTTTCCTTTCCTATTCACTAAGCCGTGAGAAAGCAATGAGGAACTTCAACACTTTTGAATCTTATAAAATGGCGGTCCGCCACCCGACACGTCTCGTTGCCCACGGGGGCGAAATGTGGGTTACGGATAGCCACTTTGCTACATTAAAGGATCGTAGTAGGTGGAAAGAAGTGGTCTCTGTCTACCCCAATGGGATATCGGCGTGAATGTATTTATGTATGTACATATGTTAACACACCACTTAATTTTTATCTGAACACCTCCTTATCAATTTACATAAAAATGACAGAGATGGAACGATTTGGTAATAAAATTAAAAATAACGTCCAATTTGAATTATGAAGTATCAACTGTCCGTCCGCAAAGTTCTGAGAGCCTTGATTGATATGGGTAATTGGTTAGGCGTCGCCAATGATTTCAAAATGCTTTTAAAATGAATTTTTAATACATGAAATGCTTTTATTTTTTGCGGTTTTACTTAAAATAAATTTATATACTTTTTAGCTTTTGGCCGCGGCTCCGCCCGCGCGAATGTCGAGTTTCCGCTACATGGGAAATCGCGACACTACTGAGCACGACACAATCATGAATTTATATAAAAACCACTTTTATTTGATCTCTCGTACCTTAACGGCGGCTACAAAAACAGGGATCAAGCTGTATCTTTAATTCTATTGAACCGATTTTGATGAAACATACCGTAGTATTTAAGTCGGAATAGTAACTTTAAGACTGTAATAGTTTAACCAAAATCTGCCTGCTGGTTTTTGCGTGATGACAGTTAAAGACAGTGATACGTGATTTAACGGGAATATGCTGTTATGTATCTACAGAGTGATATTTTTGGAATACTGTATATATGTACTATTGTAATGTAAATAAAAGGATCCCTAAATTTAAAGTGCTTAAACTCTAATACTGAAGAATAATTCTAAAATATATTAAAATAAAACTATTTCACCTTCCAAAATTTGTCTTCTCTATTAAAACATTAATTAACATGTATTAAAAATTTTAAATGTCAAATTTTCTAAAATTAAGATTAAAAAACTACTACTTAGATTACCTAATTAAGATTCTAAAACCAAATACGTCGATGTTCGTTTGTTTGTTTGTTCGAGCTTGACGCAAAAACTACCAGGTAAATTCCTAATTCTAATCTTAAAGGTTTTTTCTATTAAAATCTAATCTTAAAGGTCTCACTATTCCAACTTAAATACTACTCCATGTTTTATCAAAATCTGTCCAATAGAATTGAAGATACAGTTTGATCCCTGTTTTGTTTTCCATGTTAAAGTATAAGAGCTCAAATAAAAGTGGCACTAAGACTTTTTATATAAATCTATGATAGTTTCGGGATATCCCATGTAGCAGAAAACCGACATAAACGGGGGTGGAGCCGCGGGCAAAAGCTAGTTAGTTTATATAACTGCGAATGTGCAGCGCCCAGGCACACCATGGCGGTTTATTGACGTTAAGTAATACGAGTGGTAATTTTGTAAACAATGTATTTTGTTAAAATAAATTTAACAGTATCGGTATTACCAACTTTAAAAATGATTCATATAGTACCAGGAAGCCATTATGACGTCAGGTTACTGATCAATGAGATACACAAAAGTTTCTCGATGGGAAAGCTTCTTTAAACTTAAATTACGCTGTAAATAATTCTGCTGACATCTTTACGTTTGGAAGACAATGCGTCACAAAGTATTGTTGTTTAAGCAAATTATGGTCCTTATTTTAATAAATCTAAGATTTATATTCCCGTAACAAATTTATGCTTGTCGCTATTCATTGAGAACATCAGAAAGTTTTGTTATGAATGTTTTGAAATTGTTCTCCGAATTTATGCGGTAGCAAGAATATTTAGTAAAACAAAGTATTGTTTTCTGAGTCAAAAACTCTTTGAATATTCAATGTAGATGCGATGATGTTGCAAAGTGACTAACAATTCCGTTACAACTCATATTGTAACAAATCATTATCATATCAGCCCACGGACGTTCACTGTTGGACATAGGCTGGGCTATGAGTCACCTACTTCACCGATTGCCCGCAACCTTCACTATATACTAAGTCATCGGTTCACTTAGTTGAGAAAGTTGTGATTAATGAAAAAGAAAGAAAGTAAAACTTTAGTTGATATACCTAAAGATACAGAAAACAAACAAAAATAACCGTACCAGAATGTGAACCCAGCTCAGCATGATCCCAGGCAGTACACCTGACGCTGGTGTTCCACTGAGTCACTGGTCGAGCCATTCATCGAGCATATTCTCGTACTTAAATATGTGCTGTGATATGTACCGCTAAAATGTATGAATAATGTGTGAGAATATATATATATATATATATATTCATAATATAAAAGTAGCGAGGCATCTTACACTATACAATGGGTAAGAATATGCAAAATATCAAGTATCTACTGTTTAATTAAGACGAGGAAACTTATTTCCTCATTCACTTACTCATTTACTTTTTCCATATTATTCCACATTCCTTAAGAGGAATGAGGGAAAAAGTAAGTATAGGAAACAGATGTAGTAACTAGCATAGAATTAAAAAAAAACTAAATTTTATCTAAAATTTATTATATATAGGGTCATTCTTATTTATGTTTAATCTATATTTAAAAATAACAAAAGTCATTCAGGTAGCTCATAATATTACACAAGGAAGTGGCGAATATGCGACCTGCAGAATCGATCCATCATGAGGAATCGATCGACATCACTTTTTCCAGTAGATTCGGCTGTAGCATGGGTTAAAATCACACAACAGATAGTTTTTATTGTTCTGTGGTTAAAGTGATCGATTGCCATCTGTCGTTAGCGTGCCAGCCGGAGATTGGACCCAAGACCTTTCGATTGCTATTACGACTGGTAGATAACACCAACTTCATCCTTCCTCCTTAAAACCAGTTAACGGATATATCTAGGATAACGGACAGTAGAGTTGTCCTGTTATTCCATCAAAATCTACTCCAAAGAGCATGTCAAGTATGGAGATTATGACAATCCTCTCTCTTTTAAGGAAGAGGCCCATCTCCAGCAGTGGACTTCCACGGCCTGCTGATGCTGAATACTCGTAAGATATTTTCAACACAATACCGGATTTTTTCTGGAACAATTTTCATTGAAAACTCAAAATAATCTTTCTTTGATACGAGAATTACAGTTGATCATCCAACCTCTGTATTTACGGAATAATAAAATCCAACCCTAATACGGCTATTCCGGTAATCCGGCCTTATCCAATTCGGTTCTGATCGTCCCTTACGGACTTAGTCTATTATGTTACCGCCAACTTCAGTCGCTCGGCATAAATAATTGATAGCAGGTGAGTAATTGCACGAATCTTTCATTAGGAGGCATTATCGCTAGGAGTTACCGCCAGCCAAATGAGCCGAATGATTCCGTGTCCCGCGAGCGTTCAGAGCCTGCTTTCCGTTATTAATTAATTATCGGACACGTAATTATTCGTGTCATTATTTTCATCTATATTTTTTGTACATGGTGGTGTAGTGGTATTAGACACGGCTGACGATCGAAGGGTGGTGGCGATCAACTATCATTTTATTTACGCTATTGTGCTGATTCTGTTGTAACAGAACTTAAAGAAATTTAGTTCCTCTCTATCTTTTTCTAATGTCAAACGCCAAAACGAGATAGCTACAATTTTGATGCTGTCAGTTTCGTTTAGAAACGTCAAAGTTAAAAGATTTATACGCGATCTCGGAACATACAGACTAAATATACGCAAAAATGTAACATTTTTTTGAACCGTTTAACAGAAACGTAGGTCGGTACCCGTTGTGAAGTGTTTGCTGTCTCGTTTTGGCGTTTGACATTAGGAAAAGATAAGGACAGATTATATTTAGTTAAATTCTGTTACAACAAAATCAGCATCAATATAAATTAAAAAGATAGATTTTGTGAATAAACTAATCCTATCCCTTTGAAGTTTCATTGTTTTATAGAGAACAGGTAAATATTTTTTTTATACCCACGCAAAATCTCCGTAGCGGAATGCTGATTTTCGTTGTGTAGGAGGCTTTAGTATGATTCTTATATTTATTTATTTTATTTATTTATTTTAAAAAGACACCTCCCGCATTAGGATTAAATTCCTGTGTCGCGGGGATTTTACAAACATTCAAATAACGGGAACACAGAACACCTAGACTCAGAACATAAATTTGTGGTTCACACAAAGTTGTTGTCCCGTGTGAGGATCGAACCCACAACACTCCGCTAGAAGCGACCGCTTAAACCACTGCGCTATCCGTGCAGTCTATATATTATATGGGCTAACATATTTGAGAAAACCTCTGTGTTAGTTCTCACATCTTCGATGTTTGTTAAAGATAAGTTTGCACATTGAAACGTGTCAAATGCTCTCTTGAAATGGTTATAGAGAGCACCAATTTTCACCCAGGTTTAAAGTGCTAACGACCAGTCAACACTGTTATAATGAACTGGTTTATTATTAGTAAGGTCTACAGAGAAGTACTATGTGATGAAGCACAGTACAGTACAATAAATGTAATCTTTTTGCGTATGCCGACGACATAAAAATATCGCCATTCCATATTTTCCCAGGAATGGTGTGAGACTTAGCTAAGAAATGTACCATAATTAAGGGCGGCAGTGTTATTTTGTTACTCAATCAAAATTTACTGCAATCGCCAAGACACTTACCGAGCATACATACATACATACACTCACTCCGATATCCCATAAGGGTAGGCAGAGACCACTTCCTTCCACCTGCTACGATCGTTTGATGTAGCAAAGTGGCTATCCGCAGCCCACATTTCGCCTCCGCGGACAATGAGACGTGTCGGATGGCGAACCACGACGCCGCCATTTTATAAGATTCAAAAGTATTAAAATTCCTCATTGCATACTACTAATGCCCACGGCCTAATGGAGAGGAAAGGAAAGAGAATGAGGTGGGAAAGGTGTATTGAACAAGGAATATGGAATTTAGATAAAGGATTATAGGATATAGGATATTACTATCTCGGAAGGAGTAGGAAGAGACAGTAGTAGCTCGGGGGGCCGGGGTCGCTTACCCGTATACTTAAGTCTATTTGCCGGACACGCTGAAAGACTAAGTACTCCCTGACCTAACCAAGCGTGGAGATTATATCAAATCCTTACGTTTTAAGAGTGATGTCATGACGACATCCACCGGCTGATTATGATTATGTAATACAGATCTGGGTATATGACTTCAACATATAATACTGGACATAGGTTATGTCCAATACATTACACACATTCGTCAGTCTTTGACGCATTTAGTCTCGGATTGTTACCTTCAAACGTAGTGGTCTTCCACATAATCACATAATGCTTCCTCTGGATAATAAGTTCTATATCATCCGGGTACATCGGCAGTGGATGACGGCTGTTGTATTCCTGCTGTGAATCTTTTTTTTTTGGTGACCAGAGGGAAATGGCTGCCACAAATCTCAAAGAAAGTAAAAACAAGAAAGAAACAAAGAAAATGTTTAGAAAAAGTTTATTTAATACAGCTAGAAAAAAGAGTAAGAAAAATAACTGTACCAAATAGGAATCCAGCGCAGCATCAGCTCAGACATCGAGCATACCACATGTCATCATCCTCAGTCCATATTCGTCCCCACTACAGGGGCACGAACCTCCCCTAATCAGGAGGGGGATTAGACCATAGTCTACCGCGCTGGCCTAGTGCGAGTTGTAGACTTCACACACCCATGCGGGCATGCAGGTTTCCTCATGAAGTTTTCCTTCTTCGTTAAGTACATTGGTGTCTACAATGTAGACCGTACATGAACTACAAATAATAACTCGGTGGTACGGGACCGGGATCGAACGCACGACCCTTCGATCGTAGGCCATGTCTAAAACTATTACACCACGAATGCACTTTCTACCACCACACATCCTCGTATTTAAACATGTACTGTGTTATGTACAATGTATAAATGACGTGTGTGTATATATGTATAATATATAAGAGTAAAATGGCGGAGGCGTGTTACACTATATAATGGATAAGAGTATGTAAAATATCAAATATCTATTGTTTA
>WUAW01016506.1:0-10430 GCA_017165845.1 Thaumetopoea pityocampa | reverse complement strand
TATTCGACTTTATTCTACGCGGCGTAAGTGTGGTGCAACTACAATGCTAAATAAAACTAGAATTCAAAAATAGCAGCATTTAAGTCGGAATATAACATTTTAACTTAAATCTACCCGCTGGTTTTTGAATGAAGCCCGAACAAACAAATAAACAAACGTGAATGTGACGAGAGAGGTGTCTCAGGATCGTAGCATGTGGTGAACTGTCGTCTCTGCTCACATTATGGGAACTGGCGTGATTGTATGTGTGTATAGAATGTATATTTTAATGGATACGAATTGGAAAATTAACTACAAATATAAAAATTAAAAGAACAGCAACAAAGTAAAAATATTTTGAATCCGTATAAGGGTGTCTACGTACGGGTCGATAGAATGCGGCAGACGGGTTTTCATTCAACGCTCACTGCGAATGGCAGGTGCAGCGGACGGGTACAATAAGCTGTGTAAGCACTGTGCCGTGTCTCGAATGACACGTCGGGAGGTCGTAAGTTCACTTTGGTGTTAAGTTAATGTTGCTTTCGTCACGTTTGTGTCACCGAAGTGTGCTAATGAAGCACTTATTGAGACATTGCTTTTTGTCGAATTTGCAATGGGTTAAAAGGTTGAGACACTTGACTCAGTAAGTCTTAAAAGTCCGGAGAATTTATCTACATATATAAATGTTATATGTTATATAAATGTAAGTGTATGAGTAGATCTAATAAAGGCGGCTTATACAAAAAGCGATAGAATTAAACGCTGAGGATTTTTAAATGTTTCATTACCATTTTCTGGGTTCAGTCGTACATGACTTGAAAAATGGTAAGGTTAGTTTGTACTAAGATTTTTATTTCGCCGTACGCAATTAAATAAACAAATTAATCATTACATCGACTTGTGTTTTTTTTTATATTTCAGGAGGTACAGTAGTGGATCAGGTTCTGATAATGGACTGTCATTTGGTGTCAATTTCGTAGGCTCTCTATTCCATGTGACGTCTAATGTCATTCGAACACCAAGACTAGGCTAGATCTATAGTTTTACATGTTTTACATAGTTGAATGTTTCCACATGGAAGAGGTCAGGTCTATAGTAATTGCTAAAATGCCATCTAACTCTGTGGTAATCATTGTTTAACCCAGTGATCATAAATAATAATAATAGAAATTCAAAAATTTTCGAGCTACGGTTTACGCACAAATAAACAAGGGTATTAATGAACTTATCCAAATAATAATAATAACTATTCAATACATTAATCGAATTGCAGACAACTGCAAACTTGAACTGAACAGAAGTACAAACTTGAATTTGAAACAAAGCAGAAAATAAGGAAGAGTTGACAAAAATATGAAATTGTAACGTGATCCAACAACCGTACAAGGCTGGCCGAAGGAAACCGCATGCAGGAAAAAGTGGATCAATACAGGGTCAAGTGCAACGCAGACTTCTCGCAATACCAGTGGGTATCAAATGCCAAGTTCATAATTTAATAAGAAATCATCCCAATCTCACAGAACAAATGTTTTATCAAGTACACTGTTTAGTCATTTAGTTACTAGAATTACGTGGTATGAGTTTCGAGCTAATAAGCTAACTTATCGTTAAATTTGGATCATTCCTACATTATGGGCTTGAAAAATTATATGTTATACATTTTTTGACACCTTGCATTCATTTTCTTTGTAATAGTTGGTGCATAGACATCCGTATTGTTGCAGTCGTAAGTTCTTTTTATTACCCAGTAAATCACATTTTATTAAAAATCAGCAGGAACTATTCTATTCAACCTTTCACCATAACTTGTTTAATTAGGTGTTGTGGATGTAATTCAGTAACTTATACCCCTTTACCTAAGGAATATCAGCTATAGAAACCTGCCAAGGGCCCTGTACCTCTAGAATTTCAATAAGCTCTAACTATATCGGCATAATACTAAGGGAAAGAAAATACTTTGTATAATATCTGGAATGTAAAAGAGTTGATAACATTTGAAGAAATCGTTTTAAAGAACTCAAAATTAATATTTTGAGTTCTATTAATATAGAATGTTAAAATTTACACATATGTAGAATATACTATGTATATACTATGGTCTCTGCCTAACCTTATGGGATATCGGCGTGAGTGTATGTATGTATGTATGTAGAATAATTAATATGGGTAAAATCTAATTTTAGGTAGTGCAGTAATTGAAAAATAGTTGCATTCACCCGTATTGTAAAGTTTAGAATAAATAAATATTATGAAATTAGCTAACACTTAAACACTACAAACATTGAATGAATAATTCGTAACAAAAACGAGTTCTGGGTGTGACGCATGTCTTTGGGCTGTTGACGTAATCTGACGGAGAACAAGCGTTGCTGATGCTCGTTGATAATTTCCTAATTATTAGCACACCTTACCCATTGGGATATTCCATTACGCAACTAGTCTAACTAAATTTTTTATCGTATGATATGTATCCTGGAATATCTGCACTTCTTTTTCTGTTTATAGATGAAAATATGTTCTCAAATATCATCTTTACGAGTATGTTAGTTAGGCATAGTTTGACTTTTGATTTCATCGACATCAATCAACAGCACATTAATGGAACCACGTATATGAGTGTAGTCTGGTAATTTAGACCACATATATACATATATTAGATCAATGAGTGCAGTGTTTGTATAAAATATACCCTGGTTCTTTGAATAATAATTTCAGTATTACTAAAATTAGTGAAGAGTGCAAGTTTAATTAAAGATATGGGCAGTAGTTTAAAAGACACACAAAGATTTTAAATTAATTTAGTTTGTGAAGTAAAGAATCAACTTTAATACATTATATCAATACATCGAATCTCAATTACAACGAGGCTGAAATACGTGAATTTTCAATAAAAGGCATCAAACACATTTTTTTTAATTTGAATCACATCAAATAATAAAGACAACTTTAGTAAAAATGCTACTAAAATCGTAAACTGAATCTAATTTGATACTTAGTTTATTAATTTATAACGTATAATAAATTTTGATCTGTTACTTTGGTTATAATATATTGATGTTATATGTTTAATACAATTTAATGTACTGCGGCTGAAATGAAGAAAATCTAAAAAAATAAAATAATTTAAAAGCTAAGAGTTATAACGCCAACAAAAGAAACGATTAAAAATACTAATAAATTTATCGACGTAAGTGACATATACCTGCATGATGAGTCTTTCATCTTGAAATTTACGAAAATGAAATAAATTACATCTTGCAAACGCAAGCTGTCATTTCAAGCAATCGGAGCTAAAATATTAATGATAAGGATACCATCTACAATAACCTCCACAAATCAGGTCAATAACACAACTAACTATATTACCAGTCTAGTGTGCGACTTCACAAGGCAGTCAGAGCTAAATATAGCGATCGTATATTTGTCAAATAAACAAGTAGCTATGTGCGTCTGGAGAGTTCACCGGTAATCGGCTTATGGTGATATATTAGTTAAACAAATCTCTTTGCTCGTGCCACTATTTGCATAAAAATGGACGATATGTACCTACGTCAAATGAAAACGAATATAATATATGCATGAAGGCTGTGAACAATTTAACTTACATAATTGTTTATCCAAATGTTTTAAAAATGCCAAAAATTGTTGATATCTCATATGTTTCTGGACAGTAATTTTTTCTTTACCACCAAATATTTAAAAATGTACTTAAAATGAGGAATCCCCCTTAAAAAGGAGGGATTTGGAATAATCTTCACGTTTGACCGGTCAATATACCTGTATGTTGGAGATCGCAGTAAATTTTGATTAAATAACACTAATGCTAGTGCTCATTATGCTAATATATCTGTTATCTGGTTCTCAGATTATCCACGGGAAGAAATGGAGTGACGCTATTATTATGCCGGCGCCATACATCAAATTACCAGCAATAAATTGAACACCACTTGACTTATTAACATCAGTTGAGGCGATTAAACCAGACATCTGAACCGTTGGCAGGGATATGAAGACAAAACGAAGTTAATACGCCAAATAAAGTTGATTGGCACATGTGATGAATTTACTGAGAGAAATCTAATTATATGGCCACATTGCCAAAATTATCTACCTCACCCTGAATGTCTCCGTTTTGTTTATGGTGTTTTATGGCGAATGGGACCTATTTATTAGCGTCGCGACTCGCGACGCATACTGTTAGCAATTCATCTACCAACTGGTCGTTAACGGTTCGCCAAACCACAGTTAATGATCGCTAGCTATTAGTTAGTGCAATCAGCGGAACATAACTGTGCCAATATGGAATCAATTTGTGTGGTTAGAATGTATCTAGTATACTATACTAGTATACATATCTAGTACTTTATATGTGAAAAAGACTGTATTTAATAATTGCTATAAAAGTAAAGGACTGCAAAACTAAAGTGGTAGTGGGCGGGGCACAACTCACAGAATCGATAGACCTTGAGGTCCTAAATTACTGGAGTGGGGCCCTGAAGCGGTAAGCTTAGTACGGGTCACCCCCAACTCGTGACCGATCGACCGATCACCTAGCGAATATCGCGATCAATCGGTGGATGCAGGTGGCTCATAGGCACTCGGTGTGGCGATAATTAGAGGCCTATGACGATTGTAATAAATTTATTGTAAAAAATCACACCCTATAATATTTATCACCAGAATGTTCTAATTGGGACAAAATCGTATATTTTTGGAGAAATCAACAATTACACAGTTTAGATGCCATGTGCCTGTTCATCGAAGATATTCGCGAAAGCAAATTATTTGATGAACATTTACAGAGAAGCGATCACAAAAACATAGACACATAGTCGCGAGATTTTGATAGGGGTAAAACGCAACCTAGTAACTAAATTTTGCAGTGCATAGTTTGAATGAATTCACACTCTCAAAGCCTTGGCAATTCTATATCTTTTCAATTCTTCATGGATGAATTTCTGGCGGCGGATTAATTGAAATTTTTTATCAAATTTGCTGCAAATGCTCTCGATCTTACTAACGTTGAACATTGTTATCAAATCATCGCGTTGTACTATCATAATGCCAGCAAATGTTGTCTATTCATTTACATTCGTGAACATACTCCATTAGTACAGAATTACTTTTTTTAAAAAACATTGTTAAAGATTCATTAGTTACTTTTGATATTAAGTTTCCTTTTTTTGGTTACAATGAGAATATAATAAAAGAAGTATCCAAAATACTTTGTATTACCTTAAAACATTTGTCAGATTTTAATGATATAAAAATTTTAAGATAATTATTGTCTGCAGTCATTTTAAATACGTCTCGAAAAAATTTGAGGTACGTGCAATATCAATAATAATAATAATAAATTTATTTCTATAAAAAGATCTGATCTGAGTCATGTACTAGGTTCTACTTATAACCTGTGTTATCCTTCTAAAATGTTTTTTAAAAAATACTGTGACTGCTGTAAAAAGAATCATATCCTACCCTATTATGCATGAAGACGAATACGGTTAGCGCTACCAATTTATCTACTTAGTATTATTGGAACAGTTATGGAACGGTTGACTGCTCCGAATTCTTGAACGATTAGGCTACGCATAATATCGGTCAATTTAAGTAATCTCCTCTTTTAAACGGTCAAACTAATAAATAGGGTTTATCGACAAAATATCTACTCAAAGAGGTAAGATATTTTAACACAATATGTCAAAAATCTGTATTTTTTACGATCACCGTTCATAGGATTAAAAGTCTTGTAACTTCTTCGACATCTTCAAGTAGTTTATTTGTTGAGGTTTATTTATTATGTTTTTTAGTAAACCGATTTCTTTCCTATTTTAAATTGGTTCATAAAATACTGAAGAAACTTGATTGACCCTATTGATATGTCTTTTTTAGTTAAATGTTATTAACAAGCTTATGGCTTGAAAACTGTTAAACTATCATAGAATGATTCAGATTCATCAACATCCGTAAATTCACTATCGTACGTATACATCGCAAACATATCTCCGAAGGTGGTTGGAGGCGTTTAGATTACAGTGAAATTCAACCATTGCGATAATGCTGTATTGTGTACTGCACAAATATTTATACTGACCAAAGTAAAACCAAATCCAAGAGCACATACAAAAATGTGTTCGGTCTATAAATATTTTATGGTACCTGTTACAACAGAGAACCTTAAGCTAGTCATAATCTGTGTCTTGGACCTAAGAAAAGTTTAAAACATATATAACAATACTTATATAATACTACTTTAAAATAGAGTTCAGGTTTCATTAAAATTAAAAATTAAAGTATGATGAGATCGTAGTTAGTCATCGGACACACGATCAATATTGTCTATATTGTTCTATTTGTGCCCATTAGTTGATGAACTCATACATATTTATGATTATTTTGCTTATAACATCGGCTAGGTATTTTTAGCGTTTACTTTTATTGGACCACGTATTGGACTTTTTAATTTCAAGGAGTTTTTCATTTTTAGTTTATAAGCCAGTGTTGCACTGCAGCTCACACAAAAAAGTCGTGTAACATGGCTACCATAAAAAATTTGCTTAAAACTAAATCAGCAACGTTCTATAAAATCATTGTGTATTTGCGTCTCATTCTAGGAAACTATTTCAAAATCAGTGAATCTAAAATTTCTGGTTATTTGCTTCGTATCTACTGTATTTTAATTAACGTCTCTTGTGTGTCTTTTTTTTCCCATTCAGACACATCTTTAACAATTGACAAATGGCTAAATTTATTTGAATACTCGTTCCAAGTTGTATTCTTATTAATTACAGCCGAGGAGTACTTCTTCAAGTACTGTGATGACATTAGCGTAGGTGATGCTCTCATGAAACAAGAGAAAACTCCTCTAATCGAAAACTATATAATCGCTATATTTTTGGGGGTACTCATTATCAAATTAACGGTTGCAATACCAATTTTGATTAATATTATTACATTAAATACTCCTTCTGAATTGCTTGTTTTTCTGTGTGCCGTCGTAATATATGAATCAGTGCACATAAACTCTATAACGGTGGTGTTAATATTCAATTTGTTACGTACACGTATGACAATGCTGAGGGAATTCTTAGAAAGAAATTGCAGCTGCTTGAGTACTATCGATGGAAACGAAGTTCCGTTGAGAATTAGAAACATAAGGAAAGCTTTATTGAATTACAGCCACCTTTTGGATAATCTGAGATCTGTTAATGTGCCGCTACAATGTTCGGTGAGTGTTTTGAGTTTGCATCGCTTTATTTTCTCTTGACAGTCAACCCGTGTTATTGTGATTGATGGACTCAAGTATGTGCACTTGATTCTATATTAAAACATTTGTTTCATCATTTTCATGATCAGCCTTCCTCTTAATAAAGAGGTATTAGCATAATCTCCACCCATAGCCGGTGTTTTAGTTATCACTGTAGATTTTGATTGAGTAACAAGATAACGCTGTTACGCATTATCTTGGTTCATCCCTTAGCTGGTTCTCATAGCACCCACCGGAAATAATGGCGTGGAGTAACGTTATTATTATGCCGGCCCCACACAGCAAGGACAATATGAATGTTCGTTTACCAACGTCTAATTATACCTAATCATGTGAAACTGTAAGTGATTACAACAATCATAGTTGTCTTCGAGCATACGACAAATCGTTATTAATTTCAATCTAGTGTTATACTGTTGGTGCAGTTTTTTCGAGTGATGTTTTGTCCACTTTTTAGTCATTTTTCTAAATGCCACTCTATCAAAGATTTATCGAAATTCTTTTAATACTAATAACGTTAATATTATTACGTTTGTTTCAGCTGGCGATTACATATACGTTTAATTTCCCGCTGCTCATATATTTTACGTTTTCTTTCATTAATGGTTTTTTGCAACAGGTGTGTATTAATGTTTAAATAATTCCGGTAATTCCCCAGATTAGTGACACTTAGGCTTATTGACTTGAAATAAATCTTAATCGATAGAGGACTAACAGCTATAGTATATTTTAAAATTCCCATTTGGAGCAATTCAACCATTTTTGAAAAAAAAAATAATCTTAAAATCACATCGTAATGGAAGCCGACATATTTATTTTAGTACTTAGGATTTTACTGTAGTGGTGGATGTCAAAATCTTCGTTAAGGATAAAATAACATAATAAATGTTCAAAAATTGGTGCGACGACGAGCGAAGTGAGGAGGAGCGTGTTAGGTCGCTGGTATGTAAAACACGCATCGGCCGAGCGAGCGAAGCGAGCTTGTCGCAGGCAGCTGCCGGCGAGTGCCACTAAATAAATAGATAAAAAAGTGTCGATTGCCCCAAATAGGATTTTTAAAATATACTATAGCCATGGGTCCTCTATCGATTAAAATTTATTTCAAATCAATAAGCCTAAGTGCCACTAACCTGCAGAATTACCATAATTTCATGTGCTCTGTGTAATGTGAATATGTAATGTATCGATTGTGAAATTGACAGCCATTTTGAAATTACAACATGCTAGCATCGATTTCCATTTCGATACTGTTCCGCGCCCGCGGGAATCGACACGTGTCGGGTAACGAACCACGACGCCACCATTTTGTAAGGTTCAAAGGTGTTAAAGTTCCTCATTGCGTTCCCACGAAAAGAGGTTGAAGTAGGAAAGGTATCTTGAGCAAGGAATTTGGAATTTGGGAAAAGGACCATTATCGTAATGGTCCTTTTCCCACTATATATGTACGACACTACTGTCTTTATGTGTTTCACTAGATAAAAACATCTTTGCTTCGCGTTATATAGTTTGCTTCGTGTTTCGTATAGTTAGCCATGTCCAACGCCCCGTGTAGTAATCCCCATCCGTTCTTTAGTGTCCTGTCCTTTGGCATATTCACGCAAAATACTGTGTTACACCATCGTACGTTAGTAAACTGTCAGTGGTGCTAAGCGCGACTGACGTTCAAAAAGATCGCGGGTTCGATATCGCTTTTGGTTATTTCAAACTCATATACGGTTTACATAATAGACACCTATGTATTCAATGGAGAAGGAAAACTTCGTGAGGAAACCTGCATACCCGCATAGGTGTGTGAAGTCCACCAATCCGCACTAGGCCAGCGTGGTAGACTACGGCCTAATTCCCCTCCTGATAAGGGGAGGTCCGTGTCCTAATATGGACGAGTGAATAACTCAGTGGTACATAACCGGCATCGAAGTCACGGACTTTTGATAGCAAGTCGGTTATAGCACCACTAGACAACTAATATACTTGCTACTACATAAAATATCTTAATTCCAGATGGGTTCGCTGCACATTGTATACGCAGCCTGGGAGGTAACCGATGCAGTACTCTTGCTGTCGTCGTCGTGTATCCTAGCGGAGCTGATCTCCAATGAGGTGGACAGTATCAGGACGACGCTCAGTCGTGCTGTTACAAGATGTACAGGTAACATTCGTCTGTACTATTATAAAATTTTGTAAATGAAAGATATTTAAAAACAAACTACTCAGATCGACTAATTAATGAGCTTCTGAAACCGAATCAGTCGATGTTTGTTTGTTCGAGCTTCACGCAAAAACCAACTAGTAGATTTTGCTCAAATTGTTAAAGTTACTATTCCAATTTAAATACTGCGGCATGTTTCATAAAAATCGGTCAAGGAGAATTTAAGATACAGCTTAATCCCTGTTTTAGTAGCCGCCGCTAAGGTACGAGAGGTCAAGTAAAGGTGGTTCTAAGGTTTTTTATATAAATCTATGACTGTCGGGCTTTTCCACGTAGCGGAAAACCGACAATCACGCGGGCGGAGCCGCGGGCAATAGTAAACAAACGTAACGTAGAATACGGATGCGTTCACTTATCAATAGCGCCTCATCGGAAAGCGTTAGCGGCGTTGTACAAAATGTACCAAGTCGCGCACGCGGCATAAATATCATCATCACCAGCCCCAGGAAGTCTACATCTGGACACGGGTCACCTCCATAAAAAGGAGGGATTAGCCATAATCTCCACGGTTGGCAGGCGTCGTGGAGATTGTAGTAGATTTTAACTGAATAACAGGATTTGAGGAAATGAAGGTTGTTACTCTGAAATGCTGTTTGCTGTGCTGATGTCACTCCATCTCTGCTGATGCTGATATTGTGAGAACCAGCTAACAGATGAACCAGATAATTATAAATAACAAAAACATAATGTCAAATGATGTGACGATGTACTACATGAATAGTACTACGCATCTTCAACAGATGGCACAGCTCTTGAGTGACGACATTATCATAGAGGGCTGAATCACCTCGTGATCACCAGTTATAACGAGATGATGATGACCCACAGTGACGCTGATGATCACATCAACAGCTAAAATGGGAGATCTTCCGACCAGACGGGTGTTATATCTGGCGGGGCCTGCCACAGGCCCAACGGTTGATATCGAGACGTTACATATATATATATATACATACATACATACATACATACATA
>WUAW01016505.1:8715-22025 GCA_017165845.1 Thaumetopoea pityocampa | reverse complement strand
TTTTAGTGAGGTACAGTCCCACATATCCCAGTCTTTTCCCACAGATGACTGGGAATCTTTTTAAGATTTTTCCCCGCGTCACAAAAAAAAAAAAAAGGTAACGCGAAACATCGAAGCAGTGTGATGTCGCACCTAGGGCCCTAGAAAACATTCTTCAACTGGTCTCTGGACCGCGCGCGCGCGTTAGAGTAATTGAGTTAGATTATATTAGTTAAAATAGGTATGACTCATTGACATTACACATACATTTTAAACATGATTATTCCTCTGTTTTTATTCTAGAAATATAAAACATGTATCTTATTTTTCGTTCTCTTTATTGTTAAATATCACATGTTTCAATGTGACTGTGATCGCAGCGGATGTGTTTGCATGTTAAATAATTGGACGCAAAAATCTCATTACAAATAACATACACTGTCTCAGTATAGATACAGTCTCTATTATTTGATTGATTAACTGACCACAGATCACAAATAGTTTCCACTAGGTTGTCAAACAGCTGTCAGACGGACCTGCCACTGCTGGAAGTTGACCGCGGTGGATGAAAAAGCCCCATCAGAATACCAGCACCGTATCACCGGGGTTTTAATCCACCGGTGTTTCTGCAACAAGCTGAGATGGGACCTTTTCTGACAGGCACCTAATAGGATAACTGGAACATTGCGATTGTAATCCAATCCACTTCACATATTTTTATATTTTATACTTTGAATATTGGTGTGTGGCTTCGGTATAATAATAATTTCACTCAAGTTTTTTCCGTGGATGCTGCGAAAGCCAACTAAGAGATAACAAAGATAGGTAGTAACGTTTTTTTTCTGCTATTCAATCTCAGCCACTCAATGGTAATTCATGTACGGTTGACATTGTAGACACCAATGTACTTAACGGAGAAGGAAAACTTCGTGAGGAAACCTGCATACCCGCATGGGTGTGTGAAGTCTACCAATCCGCACTAGGCCAGCGCGGTAGACTATGGTCTAATCCCCCTCCTGATCAAGGGAGGTCCGTGCCCCTATAGTGGGGACGAATATGGACTGGGGATGATGATTCAATCACAATCTGCTGCGATCTCCAGTAAGCCTGCCAAGCCTGGATATTATGGCAAATCCCTCCTTTTTGTGGAGGAGACTCATGCCCAATAGTGGACTTCTACGCGCTGATAATGATGAAATATTTTATTTGATTTCTTCTTTTGGTAAACTGAGTTGCTCTAGTTGTGCCTATCCTATACATATAATCGTAAACGAGCCGTGTCTTTACAATGAATATTTTTTCAAAAAAACCCAACGATACAGATTGTATCTATGTTACCGGAGCAAAAATATATGTAGTTTTTAAAAATGTTGTCTCTGTTTTTCTGTTTGTCTGTGCTATTGTGCACGCTAATCTCAGAAACGGCTAAACCGATTTGAATGCTGTTTTTACTGTTGCATTGTGGCAAACTTCCTCTAATATGTAGTGTTTGTTTCATCTACTATCATTTATCATTCATTCTTATTAAGATCGGGGAAATAATTTATGTATAATTTCGCTCTTACCGAATGCCCACGCGGACGGAGTCGCGGGCAGAGCTAGTTCTCAATAAATGTGTTCCTCTTTTCTCTATCTGATATGAAGCGGTTATCATTATATAGTTAAACAGAACGTGCTTTGTTCACCCAACCACTTATATAGTACAGGGGTGTTGTGAAACAGCAGTATTCCTTAAGAGAAGCACTCATTTACAATAATAAAAAATCCTATTTTATAATATCAGATTATTAATTTTTTATATTATTATTTTATATATCGTAGCTTATAAGACATCCCATATATCGGACGATGAAAACAGCTCACAACGATGTTCTCATTTTATTTCAATCTTACGATGCTTTAGTGCTTTCTGTTTCTAATAACTCTTAACATTTCCGCATCCAAACAAAATCTTTTATCGTTAATTGACACAATATCTCATCTTTTAATACCGACGACCTAAATATTCGACATCACACTGCGATATCCAGATACATATTTGAAACGTAAACTTTAATATCCCGTGTCAGAGGAGAATTACAAATTATGAAAACGATTCTTCACGAGACATTTTAATTAATACGATTTCCATGAAACACACGACTTGGAAACAGATGCCGTTGGCCTAAATATATACTTCCCTTCCGTTCCTGTCATAACTATGAAATGTAACGTGCGCTGGTCTCCTCATAGCAGGCTATCGGCTGTAAATGTAACCTTCCAAATGATCTAGAGCTCCCCCATCCCCCGCATCATTAATATCACCGATGAATTTTAAGGTAAAAATAAGGTGTACTACGGCTCCACACAAAATGGTCGCATTAAAAAGATTCAAGAGATCCTAAAATCGGATTGCGTGACCATCTGGGTCGTATCATATCGTCTAAATATAGACCGAGTCCATTTTTATAGTATTCTTACGTAATAGTTGTGGTAACATTTTATTTAACAACGCTGTTAGGTTAAATCAAGTAATCTAGTATTGTTTGAAGATTTCCAGGTAAGGCTACTTTCCAGGTAAGGTTCTAATGGGCTATTGGAGATAATCAGTTTATTTACTTGGGAAGTTGCACTCAAACTTGGTTGAAGTCATTTCCTCCTCGTTAAGTAATAAAAGCAGTAATAGTTTATCGTCTTAGTATAAGACTCCATTAATGAACGCCACGACGATGGCACAGTGGACTAATTTTACTTTTATTTAAATTGTGAAAGTTTCGTTTGGTTTTATAAATTTTAGGAAATACGCCAAAACGGACTTAACGATTGTAATAAAATTATACGATTATTGAAATGAATAACGTTTATTATTATACAGAAAGGTCGCGTGTTATAGCTGGTTAACAAACAAAACGTTATTGAAAATTTTATGGCAATCTACAAGAGTTACGTAATATTATGTCCAGGTTATTTGAATCGGAAGTCATACTTTCCAATCTAAATGTTTTTATATTTATGAATATTACTGGCTATTGCACGCGAGTCCGTTTGCGTAAACTCGTTATTTTACAATTATTACATAACTGAGTTATAATTTATCCCAAAACTTTCACAAATACACTTTTCAAATTTTTAAATAAGCTACTTTTTAGAGTCTAGATTGTGAAAAATCTTCTACCTACCTATGAAATTCATCTCATAATCGGTACAGCTCTTTCTGAAGACAGATTAATTTTAATTTTATTTATTTGTATGTATAATGCACCATTTGAAATATTAATCCATCACCATCAATCTATCTACTGTCTGTCTATGTACCACGCATGTCAAGTCTTAGTTTCCGAGTTCGAATCCTCTAACTTTTCAAAATCGTATGCATGTTAATAATTTGATAATTATCACTCGTTTCAAACGGTGAAGGAAAACATCATCAGGAAACCTACTTAACTGAGAGACTTCCTTGATGTGAAGTCTGCCAACCCACATTAGGCTAGCTTGGTAGAGGCAAATATGAAAAAAATTGTCATACTACATATTTGAGTAGATGTGCGAAATGTACGAGTATATACCATACCAACTATGTATTTACCATATTTTGAGCAAATAAATACTTGAGACGCCCATGGTGACGATGATGGTAATTCTGCGGTAACAGAAATTAACTAAATTTAGCTTCTCTCTATCTCTTTCTAATGTCAAACGCCAAAAGGAGATAGCTGCAATTTTGGTGCTGTCGGTTTCGTTTAGACACGTCAAAATTAAACGCGACCGAAACATGCCGACTAAAGATACGTAAAAACGCAACAGTTTTTTGAACAGTTTAACAGAAACGTAAGTCGATACTCGCTATAATTTTTTGCTATCTCGTTTTGGCGTTCGACATTAGAAAAAAATAGGGAGAGACTAAATAGAGTTCTGTTACAGCAGAATTAACATCAATAACGCCTATTCCAAAACAGAAGCGATAATGCATGATATATTGCAGAATTTCGCGCCAATTCAGCTATGTGATCTGAAACAAAAAACGTTAATATCACAATGAAATATTTAACAAGCCCACAAAGACAGGAATGCTCTTGAACACGGAATTCAATATGAATACATTCGGTTTGTGACACGCTTTTGTGGATCTTAATTCATGGATATTATAATTGTAACGAATTTTGTAATAATTCATTTACAGAATTTGTTTTATATATATGTCAACTATAGTATAGAACAAGTTGAACGAAAGATCGAGAGTACATTCGTCACTTTGGCAACATCTGAAATTAACGCTGAGATTGAAAATATATTTATTTTAGTTAAATAATTAATATTATATAACTAAAATTGTGTTTTTATTAAAAAAAAGTTATATTAGTTACTGTCGACGAAGGTAGCTGGCCTACCTCTTAGTAATATGGATATATCATATTTATTTGCTATATTTAATGCGTCGTAATAAACTTAATTTTTTTTTGTCGTATAAAATGTAAAATATACATACATGCATACATAAACTCACACCGATATCCCATAAGGGTAGGCAGAGACCATAGTATATACTACATACATACGTACAGTGACGCCTCTTTCTCATTGGGGTAGGCAGGGACCACTTCCTTCCACCTGCTACGATAGCTTGATGTAGCAAAGTGGCTATCCGCAGCCCACATTTCGCCCCCGTGTGCAATGAGTCGTGTCGGGTGGCGAACCACGATGCCGCCATTTTATAAGGTTCAAAAGTATTAAAGTTCCTCATTACATTCCCACGGCGTAATGGAGAGGAAAAGAAAGAGGATGATGTGGGAAAGGTGTATTGAAAAAGGAATATGGAATTTAGGTGAAGGATTATAGAATATAGGATACTACTATCTGGGAAGGAGTAGGAAGAGACAGTAGTAGCTCGGGGGGCCGGGGTCGCTTACCCGTATACTTAAGTCTATTTGCCGCACAGGCTAAAAGACTAAGTACTCCCTGACTATGTAAATATAATTGTATAAAAGTTGTCAGTTTAGTCAGTAGTCAACTTTCGAGCCGACCTCTGAGTTAAGCAACGCTTACCGTGACTAGGTGTTAGATGAGTTTACGAATCTAATATCAAATTTAGAACTGATCTCCTCCCTGTTTCACAGGCACATAAATAGTAGGTCCCAATTGCTATGTAAATAACATCAGTCGTTGTAGGGGTTGTGTGTTGCCAGAGGAGAGTCAGTCATCTTAATCCGGCTCATGGCCACATCTCTTGCAATAGTATCAGACCTCGATTTGAGACGGGATTCTAGCTCGAAGGACAGATTAATATAGACTAGCTTTTGCCTACTATTCCGCCCCTGTGAATGTCGGTTTTCCGCTACATGGGAAATCCGGAAACAATCATAGATTTATTTTAAAAAGCTTAGAAACACTTGACTTGAGTTCTCGTATCTTAATGGACGGCTACTAAAATAGGGATCAATGTTCAATTTCTGCTGGACCAATTTTGATGAAGACTGTAAAAACCTTTAAGACTGTAATAGTTTGAACAAAATTTATCCACTGGTTTTTGCATGAAGCTCGAACGAACAAATAAACATAGATAGATTTGGTTTCAGAAACTCTTAATTAGTCGATCTGAGTGGTGTTTTCTTAAATATCTTTGATTTGCAAAATTTGATATTTAACAATTTTATAATAGATATTGTATTTCATGAAGTTTGCTTGGTCTTCCTTTAAATTTTTTGACTTGTACTTGATTACACAATTATCGTGAATATTACAAGATATGTGAACCTTGTCTGTGCCAGAGTAAGCATCTCGGTGCTTTGATACTTACACAATATAGATTTAACAGTATTATAGAAACTACGGGAGATAGATAATTCGTAGTCTTGTTTAATCGGAATGATGCTAGGAACTATTACAAATTAAGTAAGAGTTCATTATTATATGAAAGATATGATTGTGAGTTGGATTTTGATGACAAACTGCTGTCTGGCGGCGTGCCTGTACCACCCATAATTTCTATGATGATAAGTATCAGACACCAACAGAGGTTCGCAGTTTTGCCTGCATTTCGTGGAGAAATTCAGATCTAAACCAGAAATAACTTATGTTGCAGTTCTTCCACCTAAGCGAGCATGGAAGTTTATTTCTTGATGAATAAGCCTTACCTTCTAAAAGTCACTTACGCAATAACTCTTTTCCAAAACAAATTTAATTCTACAATGATTACACTAAAATTAAATTCCATTGAATGACACATGATCCCTTTTTCAAATCCTCTTCCCTAGAGGTATAAATTCAATCTCGAAATTGAAAGTGATCAGTTCATATTTTGTTTATAATGGTAATAAATCATTTTCTTGGTCTCTGTTGACTTCGTTTCAATTTCCCATTTCTGTTTGTAGTAGAATATTTTGATAAATAGCCTCAGGGTACAGGGTGTTTCACGGTTTTGCTTTGTTTGTTGGTTTTTTATTCACCGCAGACGTTTTCACACTAAATAAACTCAGTATCTGAAATGCATTTGCTTATAAATTGTTTTTGTTTACCTCTGTGTTCTGTTCTTTCTATTTGGATTGGTTGTTATTTATTGACATTCATCAACCTAAACTTTGACATTGCTGAATTGACTTCTGTTTTAATGTTGATATTTCTAAAAGTTGGTTTTGCTAATTCCATTTCTTTTAATCTGAAGTGATAAGTAACCTATCTATATTCGAATAATAAGGAGAGAAGACTGACTGACTTATTAACGAAGTAAAATTAAACACTGAACTTAAAAACGGGCAATAGCTTCCTTTAGGGTTTAATTGCGAGGCTTAAATAAATAATAAGTCAGGTCAGGTCGGTCGGGTTCTACAAGTGAATAATTTTAAATATTGTATTTTTAAAATTCCTTTCCTCTATGGTTTTAAATTGGAATTCAAATTTTATATGGAGATATTTTTTATATAAAACATAACAAATTGTAAAAAACTTATTTAAACTATAACAAAATTCATTCCCCAAAAGTTTAAAATATTTCATAAAGTAGGTATGACCCAGTTTTTGTATAATTTCGTATGAATATAAATTAGTTCAATTGATTTTAGATTGATCTATAATATGTCACATGTACAAAGCCGCAGCAAATCGGTTAGTTTGATTTAATTACTGGTTTTAGGTGTTTAGTAAATGATGTATTTGTTTTGATAATATTTATATCTGACCTAAATGTCTGCCGATATATACTGGAGATTATTTTCTGCGTGTCAAAGAATGTCTTATTGTATAATTATGATCTTCAAGAATCATGTTAAGTGTAAAGATTTTTTTCCAACATTTAATCAGAAAGTCTTATTTCTAATATTTAAATTCAGTATGAAATCGGATATGTACAAGATATTTGTGTAAATGTAGTAGATATTTAACAAAAATTGTGTTAGTATAATATATATGTCAATATACAATTCAATGTGTCTTTACAAATTACAAGTAATTCAAATGAAGTCATAGAATTTAGATCATGAGTAAATTGCCCACATGAAAGGTGAACACTGAATGTGAGGAACGTAGCGAAGGGCATTCATTCGTGCGCTGGCACGAGCCACTTCATTAGCCTAATTGCCACATACAAAGGGAGAAATGGTAAATTTTACAGCGCCTTTTCATCTTTTGTAGCCTGAACATCAAAAAGTGTGGATCTTTATGAGATTTTAATATCAGTGCGATTTTCAATTGAAGTGTATTTGTATTTTTATCATTGTAAAATGACAATGACAAAGGAATTTTTGGTATATCTCTTCTTCCTGAATATTATTATATCCCGAAAAGAAATACGCTTTTTAACTTTTTTTCACACGCAATTTATTCGTGTTTTTAGTACTTGAGTCTATTAAAAGATTATCTTGGAAGGGTTTATTAATTTTATTCTCAATATCCTAATATGTGATAACTTCAGCAGCAAGTGCATTAGTTGTAATATCTTATTCACATGATCATAACGCAACCCCAAGCGTTCTTCCAAGAACCTTATAATTTAATTACAATAATTATTAGTCTATCGAACTTCACTCCTCTCTATAACAGGAGATTTGTAAATAATCCCTACTCTTGGCGTTCTTTGGAAAATCGCTGTAGATTTTCTTTGTATCGCAGAATAATGCTTCTATCGATCACCCTAGTTTTTCCCTGCAACTGTTCTTATTGCGTTCACAAAAAGAGACGGAGTAATGTTATTGGCAAAGTCATACAGCTATATACATATTATCCCCAGCCCATATTAGTCTTACTGTAGGTGTTTTATCTATTACTACTAAATCATTGGTACCTAAAATGGTCTATATAGACTGCCAGCGATCGACAATTACTTACAAGTGATCCATAGCAGCTATCAGAAACACATTTGAGGTTGATAAATTTGCAAAAATAAAATATTAGCTAAGCATGTGGTCTACCTAGAATCGAAAAACATAGTAAGTGGTCTACGAGATAAAAGACGAGTTTGGAAAACTTTGCACTGGATCACCAAAACACAGCCAAAGAAACATAAATTCTTATAAAACAACACAATTTTTTACATATTATATGGTTTTATGTCCGAGGTGTAATGCATACCAATAACTCTCGCTAATGACATAATATATTTTCTTTCAAATTCGCTTGATGCTACCGCCTTTCGTGTCTCGGACGATTTTGTCGCTTGTATTTTCAAAATCTTAATTGGAAAGAACCGTTTTCGACAAATATTAAGTAGCTGTATCATTACCATTAGTGTCATTTAGGTTTGTATGTGACAGATTTATTGATATACCCGAATGTGTATTTAGCTTTTATACAATCTCTTTATAGTACAAATTATGGGTGCTAGTATTATTATGTTAATGAACTGAAAAATCTCCGTGTGAATTGACTCTCGTGACATTTTCCACTGGATCTTGGACAGAACATAAATTTTCATTAGTGAACTGTACTCAAATTCAAATGTTTAGAAATATAAATGATAATATTCTGGATATATTCACATACATATTCATCTAGCCCCAAACTTGAATTAGGATTTCCTGCATCTTGGGTACTGGATAAATATATATTTATAGAATAAAATATAATGGAACGGAACGGAACGGAGTGGAATGGAATAGTAACGAATAAAACGGAACATAATAGAACAGAATAGAATATTTATTTGTAAGGAGTATGGTTACAACGGTGTTCAGTCTGATACGAATAAGTGCGCATAAGTCAGCCATATTGGTATACAAATTACTAAAAAGGATACAATAATGATAGTATCAGGATAGTGACAGTGATATTCGAAACAGAATTTTTAATTTTAACAGAGTTTATATTAATTAAACCGATATAATTTAATCAGTTAAATATAGATAATTATTAATACATACATCGTAATCACAGACGTTAATCTATATGAGATTAACGTCTATGATTCAATTACAAATATTCGTGCCAATCACTCAATGTTTTGACACTATCAGACTTCGAACCCTATTGAAACAAAAAGCAGGGTTACTGCCAACTTGTTATCAAAAGTATCTAAAACTTGCAGCTTTGTCTGCAATAAGTTTGTGATAATGCTCATATAATAATTCGTAGCTTACATCTATCCTCAGTATTTTCAAATTTCAAAGTAAAAAGCGAAGAGTTTAAAAACACATACCTTCTCTCTTGTATTACCATATGTTGGTCTCGATTTGTAGTTTTTATTTATTATGATTAAATTCGTGTTGAGCAACACTTAAATCGGTGTTAACAAATTCATATCTGTAATGTGCTATTAATCACATTTTTAACTCTTTCCAATCATTATCATCATCATTAGCTCATCTAAGTCCAGTACTGGACATCCTTGTCCTTAACGAGGAGCGATGAGCCATAATCTCCATGCCTGTCAGGCGTCTTCGATATCGTAGTAGACTTTGGTTGGACAATAGGACATAAATAATGACAATGAACATTATCATAGCACACCCCTTAGCTGGTTTTCACAGCAACCACGCGAAGAAATACAGTGACGGTATTATAATATCATACATACGCCACACAGCAATTTCTTTCATCGTTGCCATCGAATTGAGGCTCAAATTAAATCAGACAACTTTTTTTAATCACACATTAATGTATAAACAAACAGCAGTAAAATCCAATTTATATGCGATGCGGCCATCATTACTGGAGGTGGTTCCGGCGGATGATTTGTTGTGATTTCGTCGAGTGAGCGCAGCGGGTGATCGCAAACTGCATTCACATATCGTGTTTCAACTACACGAACAAATATCGCCCTTAACGTCGTCGTGTTAAGTGCGAGTTTCGTGTGGCGCGTGCAAATATAGAATTTAATTCCGCAAGCACTCCTACCACGTTATGGGCCGAGCGACAAGGGTTTGTAAATTTCGATTGGATTCCCTATCAGAAATCTCTGCTGCGGACATAGCGCTAGTACTGACGACTGTTTATACCGAGTACAAATTTCGAAATTAATCGGATAAGCGCGGTCTAACCATACGTAAATTAATTCTCGTTACGTCCAGCCGCAATCGGTTTAACTTTTAACGGTTTAAGTAGCGGATGCTATGGTTTATTGAATATCAAATATTGGTGGGCAACAAGCCGTGTGGCGACTTGCAGCTTGTTTATGAAGGAGATTTATAGATATGAAGTACGCTTTACTGCAGCGTTGCGCCATTGCGTATGCCGACGTACAATCGGCGACAGAAGTCGAAGTGGGATTATTTATTTACTATTTACACCACAATGCTTTATAATTTATTAATTGTAATCATCACGTAAACGTCCACTACTAGACATGTGCCTCCTTCTTAAAATGGAGCAATTTTCTATAATCTCCACGTTTGGCAAGCACCTTGGAGATATTGGAATATAGATAGCTTGATCGTATTAGAATATAGATTTTGATTGATAGAAAGCATAACGTTGCTACCAATTATCCTAGTACAGCCCTTAGCCGCTTCTCACAGCTTCCTCTGGAAGAGATTTAATTAATTACTTTTGAGGGAAACCGACAGCTAAAAAATAATTAAAATACAATAAAACGTATTATAACACTAATAGAATAAATTAAAATAATAATTTTAAAACATAATTTTTTTTATATTAACTTATCGATCAATCAAACTATATAATCAAAATTCTGGTATGTGCTAACATTCTCGCCTTGGTCTTCATTCTACCAATCAAGACTTACAAGTCGAAGTTTGCTGATATCGACAATACTGTAGGGAAGACTTATCGTTATAAGTCTTCCCTACAGTATTGTCGATATCAGCAAACTTCGACTTGTAAGTCAATTGTCAGTTGTTATCAGTCCCATAATCCCGTTGGATTATGGGACTGATTCAGACAATTAACGACCATCTGACTTCACCTCTGTAAATCTCCATAATACCAGATCTCACCAATTTATACAATATGCTTTCTATAATACTGAAAATCATATAAAAAAATCAACTCATAAATATTTCAATTACAAACAGCCGTTGACACGTACTCGAACTCAAGACCTGCGGATCTGAAGTTGAAGTACGCATAGATCCAATAGATTAAGTTATCATCATGACTGTCATATTGTTTGTTTATTTATTTATTTATACTTAATACGCATACATGTAGAGCCGGATTAAACGCCTGGGGCGTTCTCTACCAGTGAACACTTGGTAATGCAGACGTCGAGAGGTGCGAAGCTACGACTCTCAGTTCGTTTAGAACTATTTCTGTGCATAACTGTACTTTTTCTATTATGTGCTTTATAGCTCATGTCCATGGGCTCTCGACCCATCACTGTGTTTGAGTGTTTGTAAGTTATTTATTGCCGTCGAAAGAAAAGCCATGTGTAGATAAGTCCATCGATTGAAGGTGCTGGTGCTATTTCTTTTGAGTACATAACAATTGTTTATTCTACGGCTGGCAGGTTTGCTCGAATAAATAGTAATTTATTGTATACTATCTTTTACCCGCGGCTCCGCCCGCGCGAATGTTGATCTTCCGTTTCATGGGAAATCCCCAAATAATCATAGATTTATATAAAAAGACTTAGAGCCACTTGAGCTTTCGTACCTAAACGGCGGCTACTGAAACAGTGATCAAGCTGTATCTTCAATTCTACTGTACCGATTTTGATGAAACATGTTGCAGTATTTTAGTTGGAATTTTTCAGACTAACAGCTTGACCAAAATCTAGCCACTGGTTTTTGCGTGATGCTCAACCAAACAAATAAACATCGACGGATTTGGTTACAGAAGCGAATTAGTCGATCTGAGTAGTTTTTTTTTTTAATAATATCGTTGATTTACAAATTTTGACATTTAACAATTTTATAATATAATTATATCTACCTCTATGTTACATTTATGGAAACAGGAATAACCTGGTAGTATGATCATGCACTTTTAAATATCATGCGTCTACTTTATTTTATTTTATTATTAATTATCACTTACTTTAAAAGACGAAGGAAAGCCTACATGTCTGAGAGAATTTCCCGACGGCATGTGAAACTTACTAACCCGTATTAGGCCAGTATGGTAGCCTAACCATAATGTGTCCTGGAGTGGGATAATAAATGATGGTTATTATTATTACTATCTATTATTATATAGATATACATAATACGTTTGTATAATTATATATAATATTAAGTATTTGTATGATGATGTAACACTTTTCAACTCAAGAAATCTAATGTAAAAATTGATTCAACTACCCTATTACATCAATCAATATTGACTCTAAATAATTAACTTGCGATCGCTACGAATGTGCGTTTGATTAATTTATTACCCCGAGTCGGTCGTTGTGTTCGATACGGCACAATTAAACTGCTTAAATGACGCAATGCTGTATTGACAAGTGAAATATTCACATCACTAAAATCGAGCAATCGATTCATCACTCATTTAAAACCATAGTTTGAGACATATTTTTTAAAATAGCAGTCGCAATTATTATATTTGCTATGTAACGCGAGAGTATACCCTTTCAGCTGTGGCTCAACTGTGGGGGCCATGTTGCGCGAATTGGCGGATATCGGTGCTTTGATGTCACGTGACTATATAACATCCTTGTATCCTTGTTCATTTCCCTATACTTTGTGTAAGTAAGAGCAGGAAAGATACAATTACACGGCTAAAATAAACATCGCATACGTCACGCTCCTAGCATTAATAGCGTCATTCCATCTCTCCTCGTGGATTCTGTCCAAATCAGCTACGGGATGTAATGCACCAGGATAGTGGGCAGCAGTGTTATACTGTTATTCAACCTAAATCTACTGCGATCTCCGAGGCGACGACATGATGCAAGTGTCACTCTATCTCTTCTCGTAGATGCTGTAGAACCAATTAAGATATACCAGCTTAATGGGCAACAGCGT
>WUAW01016500.1:1614-14202 GCA_017165845.1 Thaumetopoea pityocampa | reverse complement strand
ATCACAAACATTTAAAACTTTTTCGCTTCCATAATACTCGTACTAACACGGCGCGGCGCATCTTCAACTTGGGACAGAACTCCCGCCTCAGCGCCGTATACAGGCTGTTGCCATTTCCGTCATCACTTTTTGGCGCATACCTGCGTATGTTGCGTTTCTTGAAAGTTAAAAATCTCTTAATGTGTTCTGTAATAACAAGATCTTTATTTGTAGAATAGAATAGTATACTCTTTATTGCACACAAATATAAAAAAAACACAAACATAAAAAATAATAAATGGAAAGTGTACATTGGGCGGTCTTATCGCAATAAACGATCTTTCACCCAAAGCTTTTTTGAAGGATAGGATTCAAAGCTAGATATGGTGATGCGATTGTATGTACTGTGCATATGTATGTATTTATTTAAATGAAATTAATAAATTAATGTAATGAAACGAAGTAATCTATTTTATAACATTATAAAACTGTTAATTGTCAAATTTTTAAAAATCAAAGGTTTTTAAAGACAAACCACTCAGATCGACTAATTAAGGGTTTCTGAAACCAAATCCGTCGATGTTTCTTTATATGTTTGTTTGTTCGAACTTCACGCAAAAACCAGCGGGTAGATTTTGCTCAACTATTACAGTCTTAGGGGTGCTATTTCGACTTATACTGTGGCATGTTTCATCAAAATCGGTCTAGTAGAATTGAAGATACATCTTGAACCCTGTAGTAGTCGTCGCCGCCGCCGCTGGTAACCGCCGTTAGGGTTTTCGTACCTTAACAGCGGTCCTACGGTAGGCTCAGTCTAACTTAACCTACAAATGTGTTAGGATGCGTCATCCGTATCTCGATATCATATAGTTGATACACTGTCTAATGGACAATGGAGTACTAGTCGTGGAGTGGCGACTCCGAACTGAAAAACGTAATGCAAGTGGGCCGATGACCTAGTGAAAGTCGCGGGCAATCGGTGGATGCAGACGGTTCATAACCTCTCAGTGTGGCAATCATTGGAGGAGGCGTATGTTCAACAGTGGAGATCTGTAGGCTGGTATGATGCTGATGACTGTCGAAGGGAATGTTTTACATAAATGTAAATATCTTACCGTCCTCATTACAGTAAAGCGGCACAACCAGTACGATATGGAGCAAGTAACTGTCATTCAAGAAGACGGACACGAAAGCTTCGTCCAAAAAGAAATCCGTGACTTCATCGGCGCAACACATGAAATGGATAAACAACGTGTTTCGGGCGAGGTAAAATCTTCTGGAAGTATATATATATGTGTGTGTGTGTGTGCGCGCGCGCGCGCGTGCATTTGTTCTTATGCGTGTGTAATAATATATTTTGTATACATTTTTTTCACACACATTGCTCTAGCCCCAAATTAGGATTCCCTGTGGCTTGGGTACTAGACATTGATATATTTACTTTTGTAGAAAAATATCAATACATACATGTATACATAAACATTTTTGACTCGAGTAAAAATATTGTATCGTGCTTATTACACAAAATTTGTACCTACCAGGTTGGTATTCGGGCCCAATTGGCACTGGGCCACTGCCACTGCGCCAACCAATCAATATAAATGAAAATTCATTCGAATTAACAAATCATTCGAATAAATCGGATGCATTCAAAATCACGTGATAACTGTTCCTATAACTGTCTATCCGTTCCTAATTCTGCGTCAGTGTATCTCTTCCGGTGGATCTGAGAACTAGTTAAGTAATGTACCAGGACCACTGGGTACATTGCTACTAATAGTGACAGACACAATTAAATGGTTGTAGGTTCGATAACGATCCTGTATCACTGGGTTATATCAACGCATATACGGTCTACATTGTAGACACCAATGTACTTTACGAAGAAGGAAAACTTCGTGAGGAAACGCGCACTAAGCCAGCGTGGTTAGACTATACCCTAATCCCCTTCCTGAATAGGGGAGGTCCAGGCCCCATTAGTGGGGACGCATAGGAACTGATGATGATGATGATTATGAACGAGTCCACGGTTGAGGTCATTCATATCCGCATATCGCTAATACTAACTGGTATAAATTCCGGATCCATACTTCCCAGTCCGACGGCTCGAGTCCAAGAACGTTTGGGTGGTCGCACAACGCCATGAAAGCAATCACCTCTTTGTTCGTATTTATCATGCATATTGCGAGTGTTGATAGTTCACTGGAAGTTATTTTAATATTTTTTTGTAGTAATAAACGTATAGCTTTATATAAAAGTATACAATATTAACTGCACTTCTTTTCTATACAATATCTATCTATACTACTATATAAATGACAAAATTTGACTTTTAAAGTCAAATTTTGTAAATCAAAGATATTTAAACACTACTCAGATCGACTAATTAAGGGCTTCTGAAACCAAATCCGTCGATGTTTTTTGCTTTGCGCAAAAACCAGAGTAGATTTTAGTTAAACCATAAAAGTACCATTCCGACATAAATATTGCGGTATGTTTCATCAAAATTAGTCCCGTAGAATTGTAAATACAGCTTCATCCCTGTTTTAGTAGCTGCCGTTAAAGTACGAGAGGTCAAGTTAAAGTGGTTCTTAGGGTTTTTATTTATTACTATTATAAAATTGTCAAATGTCAATTTTTGTAAACCAAAGATATTTAAAAAATACGCAGATCGACTAATTAAGGGCTTTTGAAATCGAATCCGTCGATGTTTGTTTGTTTGTTTGAGCCTCACGCAAAAACCAGCGGTAGATTTTGGTCAAACTGTTAGTCTTAAGCAGCCGCCGCCGTTAGGGTACGACAGCTCAAGTAAAAGTCGTTCTAAGGCTATTTATATAAATCTATGATTGTATATTGTTCTCAAGAAGCAGAAAACCGATATTCACGCGGGCGGAGCCGCGGGCAAAAGCTAGTATTATAACAGAATCGTAAAAGCGGGTTTTATTTAATGGTATAAACATTAAGTCGTACAACGCTGAAGAAAAGAAAATATCCAATGATATAAGATAGTAAATTCATAAATACTAAAGTGGTATTGGACCTAAAAGTCACAAGTTTTAAGATTTATTTTGGCACTTGAAGCTGTGTGCCTCTGAAGTACAGATTTTTAATATAAAAGGGTATGGATAGTCAAAACTGAAAATAAAAGAAGAGACAGAAATCTCTGGGTAGAATTTAATACAATTCAATGGTTAGATTTTTGAGAAAATTCTGACAATTGATTAGTTAAAGTTCAGTAAATGCAACAAAAGAAACATGTTTTTTAAAATGAGAATCGTACTTTAAGATTACCTACCTTCCTTCTTTCCATTCCTTCCAGAATTTCAAACTTATACGCGAAACAATATAAGGGCGCAATAAGACGGATTTTTTCTTCAAAATCATTGTGTTTGATTACTGGATTTCGATTAAACAAAAAACCTATTTCTTTTATTTAATCTAAGCCCAGACAACTACTTTTATTGAGGATTTGCAAGTTTTATTTTAACGTTTTATGTTAGTTTATTGTGATGTTTAATATATAAATTTGGTGTCGTTTTGTGGATTAATCGTCAATAATCGTGAAAAATCTTGAAACATTGGAATAAAACTGTGATCAATATAGCAGTGACCGTATTTTTATCAAGGCAATAATCCTGAGGATTTTCTTGCTCAGTCAATGTGTTAATCTTCGAATTAACGTAAAAACTTCCAAGAAGCAATAAAATGTTATACATCAGCATTTTATTGTTAAATTGGCGAAAGTATTTATTAAAATGATGGCTTAAAGGTCTCTGATACCAAGCCATAAAATATAATAAAATAAACCACTTAGTCTACCAACCCGCACCAGGCTAGAGTCGTAGACCGTATACAATTGATTTATACTCCTTTGTACCTCACCTCCATGTATTCATAATTTACTAATGTTAAAGCAATCGTTGGTTGAATCGTGAATAGATGTCTACCAGACAAATACATTATCACATATACAAACTGTTATCTGCGATTTCGCTCCCATGGTATTTCCATAGATTCCTGTATCTCAAATCTAGATTCTAATTATAAATGCATTCAAATCGGTTCAGACGTTTGGACGTGATCGAGTCAGAAAACAACCAAATATCTATCCTTAGCATTTATATTAGTAAGATTAATTGGAAAATTACTACTATAGGAAAACTACGTGTGGAAACCTGCATCCCCACATAGGTGTGTGAAGTCTACCAACCCGCATTAGGTCAGCGTAATAGACTACGACTTAATCCCCCTCCTGATTCCCTAATCAGGAGGTCCATGCCTCAATCGTGGGGACGAGTATGGGCTGGAGATGATGATGAATATTAATAGTGACGACATAATAAGCGTGCAACTGCATCAAGGAGTATTATATATTATTTTTACAGTGCATTGTCAGTCTAGTGGTGCTAGACACGATTTACTATCGAAAAGATCGTAGGTTCGTTCCTGGTCCCATACCACGGAGTTATTTCTAATTCAAGTGCGGTCTACATTGTAAACACCAATGTACTGAACGAAGTAGGAAAATTTCGTGAGGAAACCTGCATACATGAACCGCACGGGTGTGCGAAGTTTAACCAACTCGCACTAGATCAGCATGGTAAACTAAGACATAATCCCCCCCCCCCCCTTTATTGGAAGAGGTTCGTGCCCTAGTAGTGAGGACAAATTGGACTGAGGATGATTATAATCATTCTATAGAAGAAAAAACTTCATTTCCAAAGACGCAAATGATTTACTAATTACAAAACGATCGATAAACATTTAAGTTTAAACAAAACTGTAATTATACTTACATCAAAGAACCGACATCGACTGGACCAAAAAGGGATTCTGTATATTTCCGATTCAAAATCAATTCTATATCAGATTTATCACTGTCTACCGCCCTTCTGAACCTTCTGCCTGTTGGGCCTACGTTAAAATCGAAATAAATAGACATTTTTATTTAACACACTACACTCATAAAAAGACAGACAATCTACAAGGCTACGAAAGAAACGCCAATATTTTTAAATTATGACATTATTATTTAAAAACAGTAAACACATTTTTATTAGCAATTACCAATCAGGATTATAACATAATTCAAATGTTATTAATTAATAATTTCCAAATACTGATTAAAATTAAGTACAAATATATCAATTAGTTGTAGGTTGAGAGAATTACTATATGTATATGTCAAAAAAGCTGCCGTAGTGTCAAAAAAATGCTTAATTTATAAAACCAGCCCGCCTAGCAAAGTTGACATTCTACAATCGTTATCGCTAATAGAAAGGAAAAAATGTATTGGAATGACACTTCTAATCGCCAAGTCACACGTGACTTATCGAATAGAAGTGTCATCCCAATACATTTATTTAGTTTCTATTATCCCTGTCCCCTCCTCATAACCACCGCTCCCCTTTTAACCTACTTTGTGTATAATTTTTTTATTCCTGTATATATATGTTACTGTACAAATATGATATATATATAGATTTTAGTGGGTGAAGGTTTCTATGTGTTGTCTATCTTACTAACCCTTGTCTCTTTATCATTCCAGCTCTATTAAAAACGCTGCTCTTGCCGACCAATAAATTATTATCTACCGTTTACTAAATCATCTATAGTTGCTATACATACTTGTCCTTGGCGGAATCATCGTCAATTGATGGAGCCATAATAGACAAATTGGATTGGATTAGTTTCTATTAGCGATAACGATTGTCGAATGTCAACATGGCTAGGGGGGGCAGGGTTTATTTAATGTAGATAACTCCGAACACTAAATTATCTATTTATAAATATATAGCGCATACAGACCGCATAGAGATATCAATAACAAACAAGATTAAAAATCACTCTTAAAATAATATGTTTCAATTGAAGAAAAACTTAAATTATCATTTCTAGTCAAACTGAAAATATACCTAACAAATATTATTCACATAATATATAAAATCACGACTTATAAACAAAAATAAATTCTAAATTTTTAATACAAGAGATTCAAATTTACATCATAACTAAAAGAATCATAATTTCAATACTCGACCATGAAACTTTTACAAACAAAATAAAAGTATTGTTAACCCGTGTAGCTTTTAGTAAAAGGACAAAATCGTTATTGACCAACATTAAATTTTATGTATTGTATTTGCATTGTATTTGAAACAAACACGCGATAACGCAAACACTGACAAAAAAATGAAGAGAATAAGAAATTCCAAAAATGTCCAAATAATCATTGTGTATTTAAACAATCATATGATATAAGTGAATACTTAACCGTCAGAATTACAATAAATAATTTAAACCGTTGTGCGTTAATATCTAGTGCTTACTGACATTTTTTGGTGGTGTAGTGGTTTTAGACACGGCTTACGATCGAAGGGTCGTGGGTTCGATCCCGGTCCCGTACCACTGAGTTATTATTTGTAAATTCATGTACGGTCTACATTGTAGACACCAATGTACTTAACGGAGAAGGAGAACTTCGTGTGTAAACCGCATGCTCATATGGGTATGTGAAGTCTACCAACCCGCGCTAGGTCAGCGCGGTAGACTACGTCCTAATCCCCCTCCTGACCGCGGGAGGTCCGTGCTTCTGTAGTGGGGACGAATGTGGACTGGGGGATGATGATAATGATGATGATACCGACATTTTTGAATATCTAATTTATAAAATCCTTTTCTGTCATTCTGTGTGTAGTGACATTTTCTTAAAATTCTGAATTGAGTCAGTTACATTCTCAACATGCGGTGATAAAATGTGTCAAATCCTAATTATAACAAGATCTCGTAACGGGTGGCTTTACAGAGACCAGTTTATTCCTACCTACCGATATCTTTGAATATCCAATTTTTAAAAGCAACTTTTTAATGTATTTCTTTGTATATATGACATTTTCTTAAAATACTGAATTGACTCAGTCAATTCTCAGCATGCGACGACGATAAAATATGTGTCAAAATTTAATCAAATGGAATACCCACAGACAGAAAGTATGGATGCCATAGCATGTCTTCATATGGCTAAACCAGTGACTCGATTCGGCGCTCCACGCGTGCCACATAGTTATACAAAATACTATTATTTAATATTATTTACAAATTGATTTACACAAAAAAAAATCATTAATAATACAGTACGGCACGGTGCATATATCTTAATATATTTCTAACAAATACTGAACGAATAAATTAATATATATGTACGTGTGGCCAATCACAGATATTACATTAAAGGCGGTAAATTTTTAGCTCGGCTTAAGTGTGTGTGTGATTTAGACCTGATAACGCTATTGGGGGTCGTTTTCAGCGTCATGGTAGTGGCTGTGTTTTGGCGTTGTATATTTACTTTATGCGCGCTGAGCGGCGCTCGGGGAGTCGCGAAACCGTCGTTGTTCAACTTCAGAGCGGATCGGGTGAGCCTGTTCGGGGTGACCATGAGATTACTTTTAGGTGTCGTTGGTAAGTTCAGGTGTTGCATGTTCTCTTTCCCCCGTTTAGGGGTCATCGGTTGTTTAGCATTCGGAGTTTTTTTTGGCGTGTCGTTATTCTCATCTATAGGTTCACATATAATGATGTTGGCAATGTTATACTCTTGCTGCTTTGGATTCGCCATGGAACTGCGACTGATCTGCTTCTCGTTTATGCCGTCCTGCAACAAATAGACGTTTATAATTATGAACACTTGAGGTATTGACCTGTCAGCTATGTTCCTTTATTGTACCTTTTGACAGAAATATAGGTTGGTATTCGCTAAAAATGTTTGCTATCTCACTTGTGTTTTTTACATTAGAAAAAGATAGGGAGCACCAATGTAGACCGTACATAAGTTTGAAATAACCCAGTGGTATGGGATCGGGATCGAACCCGCGACGTTTTTGATCGCAGGTTTTGCTTAGTACTTAACCACTAGTGTATCAGTTTGATTTTTAGGCAAATATATATTTTAATTTTGATTTGATTTTAAGTCATTGCAGTACTTTTGACGAGAAAATGTCACGAAGTATCCCGAATGCTGACCAGCAATCAGACTGACCTCTTCTTTGCACAACATGACGTAGCTCGCAGAACACATGGACGTTGAGGTCCTGAATGTTGGAGTGGCGACCTCGAAACGAAAAACGTCATGTGCCTTAACCGCTGACTAAATGGACCGTGTAACTAAAGCAATACTCGCCCTTTCTATGTGGGGACGACGATAGTCTCGATGTGATGACTCACCTTAAAGTCTGTGTATGTGGTAAGCAGCGTAGACTCCATTAGGGGGTTCTTATTCGTGAGCTGTTCTTCTTGCGAGCCAGAGGAAGAGGTAGTAGCGTTTGTGGAACGGCGGCTATTACTGAGTCTGCCACGAGACTGTAATACAAGATGCGTAATTTATGTCTACTATCCTGTCAAGTCTAGGAATGGGTCGCTTCCATATTATAACCCGCCATCTTCCTACAGTCGTACCGACCATCAGATCATGTGGACCAGATCGTAGCAACTCTCCAGATATGTCAAATTATTTAATTCCATGTCCTGTGCCCATTTATGTTGGCTCTTCATTTTCTGGAGCACGACATCGCCTAAAGGGCTTTTTGTCACTAGATGTGCTACTCGGTGTGCTCTGTTCAAATTTGTCATTTCTGGATTTAAACCAGTCGTACGTGTATTTTTTCGTCGGTTGCTGATGTCCTAACAAGGTCACAGTAACAGACTGGACCTTCCACCTCTACGTGTTCAATATCCAATGGCATTCTAATCCTCGACTTTTCGTATAAGAAACAAATCCATTGCACCTGGATTGGCTCTCATCCCCTATGCCACAATCACAGGTACTAATCTTTTCATAAATTGTGACGAAAGTGTATGAAAAGGTGTATGGTTGTGGATGAGACGACAGAGGTATATCAGGATCATCCTATGTGGCAAATTGTGGTCTCTGCCTACCCTTATGGGGTACTGACGTGAGTGTAGGTGTGTATGTAATCTTTTCATAAAAGTGGAGGAATTGCCATAATCGTTGCGATTCTATTGGAGATTGCAGTAGAAGTTCATTGAATCGCAAGATATTAAAGCCTTTACTCTGATCTACTCTGCACATATTGAATAGTCCTTTCAGTGGAATAGCCAGTTAATCCTATGGTCAGCAGTGGACATCTGTGGGCTGATATAATGGTGATGATGATGATGAATAAACCTTTCAACAAACATAGATAACATAGACCAGAGGTTATCAAACTTTTTTGTCTTGTAGACCACTTGTAATATTTTCCACTTTTGGGTAGACCCCCATAGCGTAGTTAATATAACATTGTTGTAAATTTATTAACTTCAAATGTGTTCTTGACAGTTGGCGTGGACCCCTTGCGTGTCATCGTCGAACCCCGGGGGTCGATATAGACACACTTTGGGTATCAATAATACATTTGACATCTGTCAGTCTATACTGACAGATGTCAAATGTTGTCTATTAAAATGGCCCTACTTTATCAATACTTTCCGGTGTACTCACCACACGCTTATGTTTCAAGATGCTGCCGCTAACGGTGACTTTCGGAATTTTTCTCGCTTGAGTCCCGTAGTCGAGTTTTCTCTTCGCGTGTTCCGCTTTGCATTCGGCCACCACTCTAGCTGCTAAGCGGCCGCTTATACGTCTGTTTAGATAAATCATTTATTTTAAAACTTATTTTTTTTTTGGGTCTTTCATTACTCACCATTAAATAAAAACGTTAGACTTATTCAGTACTTACGGCATATTATAAATGTGTAGACAAAAGCCTCATAAATCAAGATAAAAATACCAGAAATAATTTTGCGTAACTAATTCAAAAAAGGTCGCCAGTTTGATCCCGGTCCCGTACCACTGAGTTTTTTCCAATTCATGTACGGTCTACATTGTAGACACCAATGTGATGGAGAGGGAAAAGTTCGTGAGGAAACTTGCATGCCCGCATGGGTGTGTGAAGTCTACCAATCCGTACTAAGCCAGCGCGGTAGACTACGAACTACCCTCCTCTCATGATCAGGGGAGGTCCATGCCCCAGTAGTGGGATCAAATATGGACTGGGGATGATGAATTCAAGGATATATTAATAGCTAAAAGATAACATTAAAGACCGATTTTTTATTATAAAATAATCGTAAATGGATTATGTTTTCAGGTTTAAACGAGTGTTAATAACATTATTTCAGTAAATATTTGGTTGTTTAAATAGAAATATGATTGTTTACATAACCTGACTTATTTACTAGCATTGACTATACGAGGTTCATGAAATTATTACATGAATTTTTAAACATTTTAGAATTAGGTTCTGTGTTCCTTATATGAAACGCAAGTACTTAATGGGTTAAAGTTAACTTTTAACTATATTATTTCATTTAATTAGAATAAGATTAGCATTAAATTGCCTAAATATGACACAAACAGTAAATTCTACCTAAGTCTATCTATACTATTATAAAATTGTTAAATGCCAAATTATCAAAACTCAAAGAAATTTAAAAACAAACTACTCAGATCGACTAATTAAGGGCATCTGAAACAAAATCCATTGTTTGTTTGTTTGTTCAAGCTTCACGCAAAAACCAGCGGGTAAATTTTGGTCATAAGGTCTTAAAGGTACTATTCGAACTTAAATAATGCGGCAGGTTTCATTAAAATCAGTCGAGTAGAATTGAAGATACAGCTTGATCCCTGTTTTAGTAGCCACCGTTAAGGTACGAGAGGTCAAGTAAAAGTGGTTCTACGACTTTTTATGTAAATCTGATTGTGTTGGGATTTCTCATGTAACAGAAAACCGACATTCACGCGGGTGGAGCCGCGAGAAAAAGCTAGTTAATATATAAGTTACATATAACTCAATTAAATGATATATAGTACTTTAATTACTTAATGAATATACTAATAAAAAATTAATGACTACAACATAATTCTATATACATAATAACCTGCAAAACGGTTATATAAAACTGATTATAACAGCAGAGTGTAATATTTCTCATTCCTTCTACTTATATAATACTAAATTAAAAGTGGATTAATTTGCTTCGATAGCTACTTATCACATATCAATTAAAACTTGCCTCAGTGACTGTGATGTAATGCTTTCAGTATATAATTCAGATGCGGGCACTGAAATAGTAAAGGAATGAAAAATATTATCTATACTATTATAAAAGTGTTAAATGTCAAATTTTGGAAATCAAAGATATTAAAAAAAAACTATTCAAGTCGGCTATTAAGGGTTTCCGAAACCAAATCCGTGGATGTTTGTTTGTTTGTTCGGGCTTTAAAAACCAGCGGGTATATTTTGTTTAAACTATTACAGTCTTAAAGGTACTATTTTGACTTAAATACTGCGGCATATTTCATCAAAATCAGTCCAGTAGAATTGAAGATACAATTTGATCCGTTTTAATAGCCGACATCGGATAGGTTTTCCCGAACAAGCTATTGAATATCATGTAGGAAACCGTTATTACAGTGACAATAGTATATGAACCCTTACAAGAGCTCAGTTTTAATCGAAGTCATCTATTCTATATTATTTTTTAAAGAAAATGAAGAGATCCAGATTCATAGGAGAAGGATAATTGATTTTCAGAACTTTATTAATCAAGTGTATGGAATTGATACATATAGAAAAAATAAATAACTTACGATGAGTTTATACTTTATATTTATTTAAAATTAGCTTTCTGCCCGCGGCTTAATACGCGTCTACTATTTATATTGTAAAAATATTACTCTCCTTTTAGCACAGTCGGGTAAAAGTAACCAGTGACCAGTTCCAGGGATTTTCAGCTGCGGATTCATACGCGCTGATCAGTGTCAGCGCGACCAGCTTTATCGCGAAAAACATTACCCTCCTTTGGCCCAGTCGGGTAATTTTTAACATTATAATTTATATATTATAATGTAACTTATATACTAATGCGGATGTACAAAATATATAATGTAACACAATGCATATTATAATTATTGTAATGGATTAAGATCCTTTATTTCCGCGCGGTAGAATATATCATTACCGACAGTTGAAATGTAATAAGGTATAAGTGACAAAAACCAAATTGTTCAAGAAAACAGTTTATAGTCTGAAACCGCAGAAAAATGGGCATATTTTTTTATTTATTGTCCTATATCGTGAAAATGTAAACAGCTCTTAAATCAAGAAAAATAAAAGCATTGATTGGCAAAGAATTTATTTATTTGATTCGACGTTGTTTTATGTGTTGTCATGCCGCTTAGATCAATTGATCTTAATTAGATCAGTCAATTGATTGAATTTTTTGCTTGAGCATAAGTGACAAAAAAAAGTCATCGTAGAGCCATGGGAGTAAGTGCATTCGAAAATGCGGACAATTTTAAATAGGATGCCATTCATAACTCATTTACGTCTGTAATGTCGTTTATGCCCTATTACCTTTCAACGGTCGATATGCTATCCGATAGGTGCACGTCGACGTGCCGCAGTCGCCCACTATGCTAAAACGTGCCTAAACATGAGAAGCATTGAAATGTATTGGTGAAATGTATGAATGATGTGCACTGATGGTGTAGTGGTTTTAGACACGACTTACGATCGAAGGGTCGTGGGTTCGAATCCCGGTCCCGTACCACTG
>WUAW01016493.1:31101-43586 GCA_017165845.1 Thaumetopoea pityocampa | reverse complement strand
TGTAGTTTTATATTAGATATTACAAAATTAGGGGGGTGGTCTATACTTTTGTCGCGGACTGTATATCTATTCCTACCAATGGCAGTCAAATGACCGCTTTTCAAATTGAACATTATATTCTTTTTCAGTTGATTATAAATAACTAGCTTTTGCCCGCGGCTCCGTCAGTGTGAATATCGGTTTTCGACTACATGGGAAATCCCAACACAAACATCATTTATATGAAAATCCTTAGAACCATTCTTACTTGACCTCTCATACCTTAACGACGGCTACTAAAATAGGGATCAGGCTGTATCTTCAATTCTACTGGACCAACTTTGATGAAACATGCCACAGTATTTAAGTCGGAATAGTACCTTTAAGACTGTAACAGTCTTATTAATAAACACGGAATAAACCTGGTTTAGCTAATCTGTGGTTTATTAAATTCAGTCTTCCCTTTCAGTCTTAATAAATTTGTAATGATATAGAAAGGGACAAACCACAGATTAGCTTAAACCAGGTATAAATATTTTTATTAATAAGGCAATAATAGTTTAACCGAATTCTACCGGCTGGTTTTTACGTGAAGCCCGAACAAACAAACATCGGCTGATTCGGTTTCAGAAGCCCTTAATTAGTCGATCTGAATAGTTTGCTTTTAATTATTTTTAATTTTTGAAAATTTGACATTTAACAATTGAGGACCTTGCAGCAAAGGGAGGGCAGATCCAAATTTCAATACTTTCGGGTATTCAAATAAAACGTGTGTCTAAAAATTAACTGTTACACTTACATATGTCTTACAGTTACATGTTATAATATCGCTCATCCAATAGAACAATGACGTAATTACATTTTTGCAATTTATCAGAAGAAGCGTTTCAGTTTAAAATTGTATTATACCTATTTTGTAAATCATATCAATTATCATGATTTTTCATAACTCATTTATAGATTATTACTAATAATTTGAGCATTCTCGAAAAAAATCCATATTAAACAACAAATCATCCAAATTAAACACAATAAAATTTTAACTCTTTTGCAATTACGTCATTATTCTATTGGATGAGCGATATAATGTATGCATATTTACATACTTTACTAAAGATTTTAAGGTAAATAAATAAATTTTAGAATAACTACGATTTTTTTAAAGTTAACAAGAGTTATGGCTAAAATTTTAATCTGGTGAAAGGTGTATTGAGCAAGGAATATGGAATTTGCAAAAGGACTATAGGATTTAGAATTATATTATTTCGGAAGGAGTAGGATGAGACAATAGTAGCTCGGGGGGCCGGGGTCGCTTACCCGTATACTTAAGTCTATTTTCCGGACAGGCTAAAAGACTAGGTACTTTTTGACCTTAAAATATTTAGTAAGATACAATAGTGTGATTATTAATTGAAAATCATTAATTTGAATTTAATTGTCATCATCATTATCAACTCTTGGAAATCTACAGCTAGACATAGAGCTCCTCCTTAAAAAGAAGGGATTTGCCATAATGTCCACGCTTGGCAGGCCGTCTTGAAGATCGCAGTACATTTTGATTGAATAACAGGATAACACTGCAGACCATTATCCTGGTACATTTCTTACAGCAGAGGTCCCCAAAGTGGTGGTCTGCGAGAAAATTTCGCTGGTCCCCAGTAAAGTGTGGAATATACTTACTCATCACGTTATGTTTTAAGATGCATTGAAACAAAATTCATAACAATACGTGAAAAAATGGATCAATGAGAAATAGCAGGAACGGATGCAAACATTATTAATGGCATTATACTGATGCTTCCCAAGCTTGCTCACATTTTTTTTAATACTTAAAAAATCCTATTAGTGGTCCGCTGGATTTAAATTATGAATTTACTGGTTCGTGAGGTCAAAAAGTTTGGCGACCGCTGTCTTACAGCATCGACGGGAAGAAATGGAGTAACTCAATTATTATACTGGCACCAAACAGCCAGTTAATTACTATATTATATACCTCATCCAGTTCTCCTGGAACACATCGTTAGAAGAGGAAATAAAATATAAAAAATGTTTGCGTGAAACATGTTACTCATAAAAGTATTGTAAAAATACAAATGACCAAAACGAACCAATATCAATCCAACTGACCCTAAAAATTAATGCCAATTAAAGAGGTAATCAATTAACACACATCACAGTTTTTAAACTTGGAGGGACGCCTGCATTTACATATGAATGCTTCATTCGCCAAATCAATTAATTCCATAAAACAAAAAGTTGAGGTAAATGATAAAATAGTATAAATTACTTATTATACAGTGGCTAAACATACTATGTATGTTGTTAATACATGTTATTTATTTAATCTTTAGGAGCTTTGATATTAAAATTAATAAAATTCAGAAGGTGCAGTTAATCGATTTGGCAGGTGAAGCATTTGATGATCACAATAAAACCTTAGACATGTTTTTCTCGCGGATAGGTATTCAGCACGCAATCGGAGGACTGGCATCCAAACCTGAACGTGATCTTCTCATGCAAGACTTCATGACAGTGGAGACAACGAATTTCCCTCACGAGGGCTCAAACCACACGCCGGCACATCATTATTCCGAGTTCAAGTTTAAGACTTACGCTCCGATTGCGTTCAGATATTTCAGAGATCTGTTTGGCATCCAACCTGATGACTTTTTGGTAAGTTATTTTTATAGGTAATGGGGAGTTAGTGAGCGGGCTCGTTGATAAGTAATTTTTAACCCTTTCGTTACTACGGGTGACTATAGTCACCCGTCACAATACGCCGCATGGACACGACGGGTGACTATAGTCACCCGCCAGAAAACGCCGCATAGACTCGATGGGTGACTATAGTCACCCGCCACAAAACGCCGCATAGACTCGACGGGTGACTATAGTCACCCGTCGCATCTGTTATAATTATAGTTTTATTTTTTGTTGTCTAATGTAAAAATATTAATTGTATTGTTGAATTAAATATATGCTAATGAAAAATTATGAAGAGAAATCATTTTGTAACATAACTTTTTAAAAGTAATGTTACAGAGTCGTTTTTGAGACAAAAGTCTTGGCTCCGAATGTTGAAGATTGTGCGCGCTTAGTGTCCGCACTTTCGGCACGGTGCTAAGGCACTCCGCGGCGAGGACCGCCGCCGCCGTAGCGAAAGGGTTAACGCTCATTGATTCATAATATTGAAGTCTAGCGCTCCCATCGCATTCAGATAAGTGGTCCGTAACACTCACTATGATTTTAAAATTAATTTTTGAGCTTCAATCGCACTCAGATAGTTCAGTCTCGTAAACATCCAACCCGATGGTTTTTTGTTTAGTAAGTTTTTTACGGTTGGGGGTAAACGAACCTGCCCGTTTGCCTTATGTTAAGCAAGTTTTGAACAAATGATCTAAACGTGTTAAGATTATTCAAGCTTGGCAGGCGTTTTGGAGATAGATGGTAGTACTTAAATTCACTAGATGTCTTTTACCCTGGGATATCTTTTTTAGACAATACTCGTGGCTCTCACGAGATTAGTAAACTCTTACGAAATATTGAATAATTGGTACTATCTCACTTTTATACGAATGTTTTGAACGACACGGAGAAATAAAAGTAAATTGTCTAAACTTGGTAAAGAAATACATATGATTATTATGGTTCCTCTTTAACAGATGTCAATGTGCAGCGCACCCCTACGAGAGTTAAGCAACCCAGGTGCATCCGGGAGCATCTTCTATCTGACCAACGACGATGAGTTCATTATAAAGACAGTGCAGCACAAGGAAGGGGAGTTCCTTCAGAAGCTCCTGCCTGGATACTATTTAAACCTCGATCAGGTGAGACGGTTTTCTCTCCCTTTTAGGTTAATTTAGGTCTTTTTCTATCCTTCTGTGGTTTCCGTCTTCTATTCTTTGTTCCTATTAGAGTTAGGAGTCTTTCTTTTAGCTCTACAAAGGAAATACATGATTCTTTCTAGCCGTAAATATTATACATTGAATTTTGGAAAGAGATGCCAAGTTTTGTTTCCCTCAACTTTTAACATTTTGTTAGAAAAGTATGGACCAACTTTATACCTATTATTGAATCGAAAAATCGACCTGAGTTTTAGGAAACTCGTTTTAAGTAAGCTTTTGTCGTATAGAATAACTTACCATACATTAACCCGCAAGGACATTAGAGTTTTACTGGCCAAAATAGCAGCGGTGGCTGATATCGACACATGAGGACTCCAATATCATACTATAGTGCCTCTTTATGCCTTAATCTGTCGAGCACTACACGGGAAAACTTTGTACTCGTTCCTCAGGCACTTCGATGTGGCATGTACCATGCAATTTTCCATAGATCGTACGATATCTATGAGCTCCCGACCTATACACGAGCATGATACCTAGAATTCCATTTGTCAGCCTACATTTGAACAAGCTGAGATGGAGCCTTTTCGGACAGCCACGTAATAGAACAGCTAGGATACTGCGATTGTGAACCTATGCGCCTTCGTATAAGTTCTTTTTATTTTGTATATTTATTTGCTTTCTTCTTTTGTTAACTTTATTTGTTATACTTGTCCTGAATGAATGTGTTTCTTCCTTTCTTTCTATTTAACATGTTTCCAGTCCATTTTAACAGTTGTCATGGAGATTCCGGTAGATGTTTGGTTTATTGCAAGATAGTACTGTTGCTAGGTCAAGATAGTACTGATAGGTCAGGGAGTACTTAGTCCTTTAGCCTATCCGGCAAATAGATTTAAGTATGCGAGTAGCACCCCGAGCTACTATTGTATCTTCTTACTTCCTCCGAGACCTTACTCAATACACCTTTCCTATCTCATCGTCTTTCCTTTTCTCTCTATTACGCCGTGGGAATGCAATGAGGAACTTTAACATTTTTAACCTTATAAGATGGCGGCGTCATGGTTCGCCACCCGACACGTCTCATTGCCCGCGGAGGCGAAATGTGGGCTGCTGATAGCCATTTTGCTACACTAAACGATCGTAGCCGGTGGAAGGAAGTGGTCTCTGCCTACCCCCAATGGGAAACAGGCGTGACTGTATGTATGTATGTAGCATGTACTATGGTCTCTGCCTACCCTTATGGGACATCGGCGTGAGTGTATTTATGTATGTATGTACTGTTGCTCTTTAGTCTGCTGTAACTCAATTCTCGTTACACCTACGAGGAAAATAGTGTGGCTATTATTACGCCGGTATTACATATCGTTATCGTCATCGTCAGCTCTTGGAAGTCCACTGTTGGACAGGGCCCCCCTCCTTAAAAAGGAGGGATTTGACATAATCCCCACGCTCGGCAGGTGTCTCGGTGATCGCAGTAGATTTTGATTAAATAACAGACCAACATTGCTGCCTATTATTCTGGTGTATTTCTTAGCTGAATGTCGTAGCATCCACGGGAATATGTGAAATGATGATATTATTACACAGACTGCACACAGCAGCCAATTACACAGCGAGTAGGGGATTTCAGCTTGTGTTTAATATATGGAGATCGAAAACCTTTTCTTTTTCTTTCTATTTGTACATACATACATACATATATACATACATATATACACTCACGCTGGTATCCCATAAGGGTAGGCAGAGACCACAGTATATACTACATACACACATACAGTCACGCCTCTTTCCCATTGGGGTAAGCAGATACCACTACTTTCCATCTGCTACGATCGTTCAATGTAGCAGAGTGGCTATCCGCAGCCTACATATCGCCCTATTTCTATTTTTTTGATTTTATTTCACTAATGTAGTATTAAGTAAACTGTATGTACTGACGCGCTATAGGCTACATTGCCTGCAAATAAAAAAATAATAAACCTTTTTCTTTTCTTTCTATTTGTATTTTATTATTATTATTATTTTTTTTTACTTTATTTCACTAACATAAGTCAATTGTATGTACTGACGTGCTATGGGCTGCGTTGCCTGCAAACATATATATTTTTTAATATTCTATTCTCTATTCGCAGAACCCTCGTACATTACTGCCAAAGTTCTTCGGCTTATACTGCTACCAGTGCAACAGTAAGAATGTGCGGCTCGTCGCAATGAACAACCTGCTGCCGTCAGCTGTCAAACTGCATCAGAAGTATGATCTTAAGGGATCCACTTACAAGAGGAAGGTAATTTATATCTAGTCTTTTGTTATTTCGTTGACGTTATTTTTACGACACATTGTTGTGTAACTGATTTCAGATATCATTTGAGAGATTGTAGTTGAATATTTTTTCTGTCGTTAAAACGACAACTGATTGATACAGTGGCTGTGACTTTGCTGTGCCAATGAGTCCTGGGTTTGAGTCCAAGTGGGGGCGAATTTTGTGTGAAATTGTATTATATATAAAGTATTATGTTTGTATCCGAGTCATGGATGCAATCTATACTATTATAAAACTGTTAAATGTCAAATTTTCAAAAATTAAAAATATTTAAAAACAAACTATGCAGATCGACTAATTAAGGGATTTTGAAACCAAATCCGTCGATGTTTGTTTGTTCGTTTGTTCGGGCTTCACGCAAAAACCAGCGGGTAGATTTTAGTTAAACTGTTACAGTCTTAAAGGTACTATTCAAACTTAAATAATTGGGTATGTTTCATCAAAATCAGTCCAGTAGAATTGAAGATACAGCTTGATCCCTGTTTTACTAGTAGCTGTTAGGGTACGAGAGGTCAAGTAAAAGTGGTTTCTAAGGCTTTTTATACAAATCTATGATTGTGTCGGGATTCCCTATATAGCGAAAAACCGACATTCACGCGGGCAGAGCCCCGGGCAAAAACTATTATCTATATATATATATATATATATATATATATATATATATATATATATATATATATATTAGAATTTATTTATATAAGTATCGTTTTCTAGTATTTAAAACACGGAGAATCCTAGTTTGGGACTAGATTAATGTGTATGGATGTTTCCAGAATATAAAAGAAAAGAAAACATTCACAAATGCTAAGTTTGACATTAGTACATAATCGTATCATCGATCTAAGTAAATAATTCCTTAATTATTTCTTATACAAATAATAAACAGTTTATAAAATATCTATAGCATATAAATAGCTTAGTAACATATCATTAGCCGATTTATAGTTTGAATTCATATTTTGAAATGATGAGAATGATTTTTGATGACTCGCGCACAATGGAACGGAAAATTTGCATGATGAAGTTAGCCGTGAACCTGCTTCGCCTGTCCGAAAGGTTAAAATAATATTAATACTAAATTATTATCCCATTGGAACGCATTACCGCGGTAAAAAGTACGTTATGTGTTAATTCAGGACAAGGTTTATCTGTGTGCTAAGTTTCATTCAAAAAGGTTCAACGGTTTACGCGTTATTAAGTAACAAACGTTCATACAAACTATCACATTTATTATATTAGTAAGAAATGAGATAATTCTAGTAATTCTTCTGTAACACAACCTAACTAAATTTAGACTCTCCCTATCTTTTTCAAATTCCAAACGACGAAACGAGATATCAAATATTTTTAGCGAGTACTAACCTACATTTCTGTCAAAAGGTACGAAAAGTCTTTCATTTTCGCGTATCTTTCGGCAATCGGCATGTTCCGAGGGCACGCCTAAATTTCTAATTTTGACGCTTCAATTGTAGCTATCTCGTTTTGCCGTTTGGCATTAGAAAAAGATAGGGAGAGTCTAAATTTTGTTAAGTTCTGTCACAGAAGAATTACCACCATTATTTTACCATTGCTAACGTCTGGTTCGTTGTTCAGGCGAACAAATCGGAACGTCAGAAATCGTCACCGACGTACAAAGATCTGGACTTTTTGGAACACCACACCGAGGGGCTTTTTCTCGAAGCGGATACGTACAACGCTCTCATCAAGACTATGCAGCGGGACTGCAGAGTGCTCGAGAGTTTCAAGGTCAGTCTGTCTATGTAGATGTTGTTTTTAGAGCTGAATTGAACTTGTCCACATTATATAATATATTCAATATGATTTATCGACGACCCCAACGAATAGAACGGTAATCCAAAGTCTCGAACTTTAAAGGAAAAAATAAAAGAATCTTACTCTCCATAATATTGAATCTTCCGTCAGACAAAAATTATTTTTTAAATAACAATGAAATGAATAATAATAAAAAAAATCACAAAAAAATATGGAAAATATAATCAAGTGTGAAGTTAATCAAATATGCAATAATATTTTTTACAGTAACCTGTCTTTACCATTATATTCGGTGGGGGCGTCTATATATATATTTATTTTTATATTTATGTATTTTCATTATATGTATGTATGAGTATTTGGTATGTGCGTGTAAATATATGTATGTCTCTAATTATTATTGAGCTGATCTCGCAGCATTCACGGGAAGTGATTGTGTAACGCCATTATTATGCCGGCGTCATAAATCTAATGATACAATAGGGAAGTCATAAAATGGTGGATTTCTTTTTATAATCGGTTTTACAGCCCTAGATGCCTCGTCCTTTTTAATAGTTGGCTGTGTAGACAATATTGCCACAACAAAATTTTGCTATAATTGTGTTCTATAGTTGTGGAACAAAGAGCTCCCCATCCACTTTGTATTAGATAAATACAGCGATCAGTATCTTGGTTTCACGTCTTTCGCATACTATTGGACCATCATCTCCCAAATGCGAATCCGGGCGGGCAGATCTAGCGCTTCGTCCTTGTAGTCCTATGTATACTTGGTGGTGCCTACCTCAAACTTACCATGTGTAGTCCTATGTATACTTGGTGGTGCCTACTTCAAACTTACCAGGTGTAGAAGTATGAAACCGGTTTTTTTTTTGTACCAATATCTTATTGGTACAAAAAAAAAACCTGGTCTGTTGTTCGAGAGTGATAAAAAGTATTTTATTCAAAATAATTTCTAGTGTTTTTTACACATTTTTCCCACCTCTCCGGCAGTTTATGAATGCCATGCCAAAAAAACTTTTCTTTTTTCGAAGCGAACCAGTTATCTAGCCATTTTTGTATATTTTAATATGAATCGAAGCGTTGGTTAGCGAGAACGTGTACCAGCGATGCGAACAGATGATAGTCCGACGGAGCCAAGTCTGGAGAATAAGCCGCGTGCGGTGGTAATTCCCAACTGAACGACTCGATCGTTTCCCTGACCCGTTTTGCTGTGTATGATAGAGCATTATCATGGAGCATGAATTTGTGTTGCCTTCTTGCATATTCCGGTCGTTTTTTAACTAATGCTCGATTTAAATCGATCATTAGCTGTTGGTAGCGATTAGTATTAACGGTTTGACCAGGTCTCAGCAGCTCATAGTAGGTGACACCCTTTTGATCCCACCAAACACACATTATTGTCTTCTTTCCAAAGCGATTCGGTTTTGCAGTGGATGTCGATGATTCGCCTGGATTCACCCATGATTTACGACGCTTGGGATTTTCAAAATATATCCGTTTTTCATCACCTGTCAAGATTCGATGAGAAATGATTTTCTGTTGTACCGGTTCAGCAGCATTTCACAGGTGGTTCTTCGATTTTCTTGCTGTCTTTCGTTCAATTCATGCGGAACCCATTTTCCCACTTTCTGAATTTTCCCCATGGCTTTTAAACGAATGGAGATGGCTTTCTGCGACACATTCAATTGATCCGCGAGTTCTTGTTGAGTTTGTGTATCATCTTCATCCAATAAGGCTTGCAACTCGTTGTCTTCAAGTTTTTTTGGTGGTTTCCCACGTTCTTCGTTCCTCACGTCAAAATCACCACTTCTGAATTTTTTAAACCACTCAAAACACTGTGTTTTACCAAGAGCATGTTCACCGTAAGCTTCGACAAGCATTCGATGTGATTCTGCAGCAGTTTTCTTTAAATGATAAGAGAAAATCAATGCTGTCCGCAAATCGTAGTTAGTAGGCTCGAAACGTGATATGTTTGAGGTTATAGAAAAATATACTAGTGTACGAAACTTGGGTTATTGTTTGTTGACAATCTTCGTCAGCTGTTAGAAGAAGACGATGGCGCCACAGCAGCGGTCTTACGGTCACTAAACTGAAAGATGGCACCATCTATAGGGAAATTCCGGTTTCATACTTCTACACCTGGTATTTACTATTATTTACTAAAGACTAGTATATAACCTCCATTTTGCATTCTCAGATCATGGACTACTCTCTCCTAGTGGGTATACACAATTTAGATGAGGGCCAACGTGAAAAGACCGAAGCTAGGAACCGCACGGACTCAGGACAGAGCGATGATGATGCTGAAGGGGAGCCTAAGAAAAGTGGCCTCAATAGGACTAGGTGTGTATTCCACCACTGTGATACTTTTAAACACTTGACTTTTATGTATGAATATAATGAAATGTTTCTATTCAAATTTCACCCACCTCTAGATTTAACTCTACAATTTGCTTATTTTATATATATTTATATAATTAGAAAAATATTGCACATGCTTCAAGAAGCAGTCACAATACAATAAGTCTAAATAAATATAGTCCAAACTAAACTATGTAACAAAACACACTAATAGAAATATGAACTAAATATAAAAAAAATATTTAATTCAAATGACACATATTTAAATGTAGATCAAATTATGATGGTAATTTGTACACCCTTGATTTCTATCATGATCCAACCATAGAATCCTGTCCATCCAAGGATTAAGACCGAGGGTGCGATAAAACCAACTTTCCGTTTATTTAATATTTAAATTTTATATATTTTTAATATTGATAATAATATAATATTATGAAGATATTTTTTCACACACTGATCGTGCGCCAAACAATTCCATGTGTGTTGGGTACTATACAACCATATATTAGTAAGTATACACATTAGCATTTATCTGTAGTATGCTAATGCATATAAACATACATAATTCGGGTACAAACATTTGTGCTTATCACATAAAGTTTGTCCCTAACGGGATTTGAACCCGTCGTCCAATTGATTGGTGTGCAATGGGGAGTATCTTAATTTTTATTTTCATTTTTGTATTTAAATTCAAAAACTTTCGTTTTTGTCTTTCATTTTTGTATTTTGTTTTTTTCTGTATTCACAATGTGGTAATAATTAATGTTACTATATATAACTTACAGCCAAAACTACGAGCTCGCTAATAATACCTTGGAATCACTGAAAAATAAATGATTTTGAGATTTTCGGCTTGGTGAAATCTCCAGCTAGACCTAGGTACATCTAAATAGATCTCCCATATATAAAATATTGGGTACCGTAGGCCAGACTGAAAATAAGTAATCGTTTGTCATGTGGCTTAGTATCATCATGTCATCATCATCATATTAGCCCACAGACGTCCAATGCTGGACATAGGCATCCTCTCATGATCATCACACTGAGCGGCTGTGAGTCGCCTGCATCCAGCGATTGCCCGCGACCTTCACCAGGTCATCGGTCCACCTAGTCGGAGGTCGACCCGCACTACGTTTTCCGGTCCGTTGTCGCCACTCCAGCACTTTAAGACCCCAACGTCCATCGGTTCTGCGAGCTATGTGCCCCGCCCACTGCCACTTCAGTTTTGCAATCCTTTGAACTACATTGGCAACTCTGATTCTCCTGCGGATTATCTCATGAAGCATTATATAATTATTATAATTATTTGTGTAAAATGTATTATATTATATTTTTTGTGATATGACAGTGGTGGTGGTAATGTCGGTATAAAAAAAACACGTTTTCAGATCGGAAGAAGGGCGAGTGGATTTCAACGTGCAAGTGAAACGAACCCAGTACGATGTAGTTTTAAATTTATTATGTTATTCTAACACGTTACATTATGTAATATCTATTTGTTGTTTGTTATAACACGTGCGAGATGAATCGATGTTTTTTTTTTAAGTTTTATTTATAGGTATATTTTTTGATAAATAATTTTTAGAACTAAGTAACACTATGCTTAAATCAATAAAGCAATCATTTCCTCATCTTTTTAAGCCTAAAATGGTGAATTGTGGCAACACGTCGAAGTGTTGCCACAGCACAATTTTGCTACAGTTGAATAACATCTGTTATAGTCTATGGTTGTAAAACAAACAGCTCGCTTTCGACGCGTTTAACCATTTTCTATTTGATGATCACAGCGGTATCTTGCTCTCAGGTGTTTAGGATTTTTTCAGGCCTTTTGTTTTATGAAATACTAGCTAACCCGGTGACGCCTGAGGGCGTTACTATCCATCAACGTGTTAAAGGTATTTGCTGTCGCGTATAAATTAATATAGAAAATCGAACCTAAGAAACAACCGCATTATGTGAGTTATTTGAAGTCAACGAATGCGAATTGTTGACGTTTTCGTATAGGGTATAGGAAAAGTCGGCATTAATGAATACGTTTTCGTGTAGGCTATAGGAAAAGTCGGCATCAATAAATACGTTTTCGTGTAGGGGGTATAGGAAAAGCCGGCATTAATAAATATGTTTTCGTCTAGGGTATAGGAAAAGTCGGCATTAATAAATACGTTTTCGTGTAGGCTATAGGAAAAGTCGGCATTAATAA
>WUAW01016493.1:19880-30892 GCA_017165845.1 Thaumetopoea pityocampa | reverse complement strand
TTTCGTCTAGGGTATAGGAAAAGTCGGCATTAATAAAAAATCCCGATTAGAAACATCGATTCATCTCATTTACGTAACGTATCGAAATTTTTAATTCATAAGTGTTATTTGACATTAATGACTTTATAGATAGCTTAAATGTTTGATATGCTACTAAAACTTTAGCATGTAACTATGGAATAACAGATTTTTCTGGTTCTTTAAAACCGAGATTTGCATGATCTAACCCTTGTTACGATAACTCAATTTAACCTGAAGAAACTTTAATCTGGCCGCACAACGGAATTACCACATCTGAACTTATAATAATAATATTCTAAAATAAAAAAAACACACTCTAGCCGGCCGGTTAAGGCAAGCCGGAGATGAAGAACGGGACCTTCCCCCGGGATTCGGGTCCGTGGGTTCGCTACACCCGACAGCTCGCCACAAGCTGCCCTGCGGGCATATTCTAAAATAATAATAGTAATAATTACTAATAAATATTTATAGTTATAGTTCTGAGTACCCTGTGCACTAGCATATCAACCCATTAGTCCAGTCATTTTTAGTCCCCTTTAGCCCAACACTAACCGGGGATTGTCCTTGCGTACATTCATATTCGTCTGATGGTGTCACATTACATGCATCCCTTATAAAAGTCCTGATCACTATTGGCCTGAGATTTATGTTCATTATTAATAATAGTATTATTAAAATAATAATAATAATCTAGACATGTTAACATACACTGATCTAGTCCCAGAGTTCCCTGCATCTTATGTACTAGCCTACTACTACATATATAGAGATAAATATGTCCATATCACATAAAGTTTCTCCCTAACAGGTTCGAACCCGGGACTCATTGGCACAGAGAGCAGTCACTGTCGCTTTACCAGTCGGAATGTGCAATTTAGGAATATCCAATCTGTTCTTATACAGCAAAATTAAGACTTGATTATGAAGTACTTTGTACATGGTAGAGCCGTCGACTATACAACGTTATTACAGGCTTTACATTAGCTTGACTTGTATTTATCTATCTATCTATGTAACGGAATCTTTGGACATGATTTCCACCCACTTAAAACCATCGGATCGACTTCAAACTTTGCATACTTCTAAAGGACCGATGACAATACAATAATTTCATAAATTTTTTCAATGATCCTGGCCAAGATCATCAGGATATTTAAAAAAACCCGAACTAAAAAATGAAAAATAAATAATAGTTTAAAAAACTAAAACAAAACGCTTTATAAGAAAAACGAATTAAAAAATAATTTTAGAATCAAAAGCGTAGGATGCCTGCTCTATATCAATAAATATATTTGATAATAAACAGATATTGCCAAAAGTAAAGTCTCCAAGAAGAAAACGTAAGTCATAAAAAGCACACCACGCTTTTGATTGTAAAATTATTTTTGTTTAGTAAGAATAATAAAATCCAAGTTATTTCATTTAAAGAAACTGAAAAAAAAATACAAAGTTGATATGTGGTGCTAGCAAAATGATATCTCAAATCCGTCTAATCCAGTGGATGCTGTGATAACTAACCAAGTGATGCACCAGGTACAATGTGTAGCAGCGGTATCTTACGATTCAACCAGCATCTCCCGCGGTCTCTAAAATACCTGATAAGGCGGAGATTATGCTAAATTACTTTCATCTATATCTAGCACTAGACTGGTGATGATGATTAATAGCTCTGTAATGTCCTCGTGAAGATAACACGAAATGCGTTAGTTGTCTCACTATCCGCGAAATCATGGCCACAGTCGCTATCACAATGAAATGTTGCGTAACGCGGGTAAGCACGTGTTATCGTCGTAATACGATTCCGTAGTAAATTAAAAAAATATATGCGATTGATATATTCTTTGTATACGCAACATATTTAAAAGAATTATCGTTTAAAGTGTTTTTTTTTAATTTAAAATTATATTTTTTCCTGAAAGTTCTATTTTGTAATTGAAAAATTCGAGGGCTATACAATTTTTACGTCTTTACAAATATCCTTTTTTAATTTTACAATTTTCCCCACTGTAACTGAATAGTGGTTAATGAGGGTAGATAAACAAACTCTTGGATCCGGTTTATGAAATTCCGTTGTGCGGTCTTTTTGTGTTGTGAATGACAATAGTTAATAAAAGCATGTTTAGTTAATTTTCATGTTATTGAAATACACATTGCCATCAGTCCTTCGATCAACCTATTGACATTACAGCTTACAGATTCGATGAGATTTTGGTGAATCTACTATCACTAACACCTTATAGAATACCTTACCTTATGGATATTTTTTTTTAGGATAAGTTTTAGGATAGTTAAGGATTTTTTTTTTCATAAAAATCTGATCATATTGCAGTCGTCCGCAGAACGACTTTACATTAGCGGATACCCAGCGTGTGGTACTACGCTAAAAAAAGAAATACATTTTATTTAAAAAAAAAAGTAAAGCAACGCCACCCTTTGATTACGTTAAGAACAATAATAAAAGTCGATTTCAAAGGAATTGGTATTCGATGAACAGTCATTTTTGCTCTAATTGACGTAAATAATGCAATTGTTAAAATTATTGTATGGGAAAAGTCGAAAATCGACTTCATAAATGAACTGAATGTGCCGAATCCATTGTTTTAGTGGTCTAAAACCTCTATTGTCTTTCCAATGAACCGGTTCGGGGCACATCTGTTGGATGGTTTCAAAGTCTATAACGGACAGAGTTAGAAACAATTTTTATGTTTTATATATATAGATTAGGTTGACGAACTATCTTTCCTTTGTTTTCATTTAGTATTCTGTCTCGTTGACTGCGATAGAAGTAATGTATGATACACAACTGTAACAGGGATGGTGGGTATTCTTTATTGAGAAGATCATCATTATTATCATCATTGTGAAATCCACTGCTATACATGGGTCTCCTTCTTAAAGAAAATTACGGATAGCTCAGTAAGGAACCGGAATTTATTTTAGGAGAAAAGAGGAATAGAACAAAATAGACGATGTTTTTAAGTAAGAAGACAGATATGAACCATTTTATTGACAGTTATAAAACAAAAGCATTAATTAATTAAAAAGATATTTTACACATAAAAAATAGGTCCGATTCGCCACAGAAAGAGAGAGATTTCCTCTTAAAAAGAGTGATTTGCAATAATCTCCAATTCTGGGCAGGTTTCTTGGAGATCGCTTTAGATTTTGATTGAAAAACAAAATAACACTGCTGCCCATTATCGTGGTGCATGTCTTGGTTCTCACAGCAGCCACGAGAAGATATGGGGTTATGCTATTATTATGTCAGCGTCGCACAGCAGATTGAAAAGATATTACTGTATCACTATTTATTAACATATTACTGTGTAATATTGATCAGTTACGTCATGTGTTCCGTATGGCGTAGCTACATACATAGATTCACGCCGATATCCCATAAGTGTAGGCAGAAACTGCAGTTGCCACATAATACGATCTTGAAACCCCTCTCTCGCTTCATCCACATACATACATCTTTCCATACATTTTGTCGATTATGGGCGCTACCTTGAACTTTTTGAAACAAGTTGTTGATTTGATCAAGGTACGTTTTTCCTGAGCGCCCTCTTCCGACACCTAATATTCTTATGATGTAATATGGTATATTTGCAGGTCTATAAACAGGCAGCGGTTGGTTGCCCACTCCACGGCGATGGAGAGCATACAAGCTGAGAGTGAGCCCATAGACGAAGAGGAAGATGTGCCGTAAGTACTTAACAAGTACTTTTCCATATCTTCGCTTGACTCAGACAATCCTTACTAATATTATAAATGCGAAAGTAACTCTGTCTGCCTGTGTGTTACGCAATCACACCTAAACTACTGAACCGATTTATATGAAATTTGGTACAGAGATAGTCTAGAGTCGGAGAAAGGACATAGGCTACTTTTTAATGCGAAAAAAGGGCTGTAAGTGGTTGAAATAGGTAATGAAAGTTTGTATGGAAATTACGTCATTTTTAAAGCTAGAAGCTTGAAACTTATTTTTAGGCTTTTGATTAGACATAAATAAATACGACATTCAAAGTTTATAAAAATTTTACCCTTAAGGGGGTAAAAATAGGGGATGAAAGTTTTTGTGTGATGACGTCGGCAAAAAAGCTTACGGCCCAGAAAATAAAAATATAGAAGAAATACAGACCATTACGGAGTCATTGCAAAATGTGAAACTGAAATTAACGCAAGAAATTTGCCAAGCGCCGCGCGCCATACACAATGAGCGCTGCGCCGAATATATATTTGTTTCGGGATTTCTCATGGAGCAGAAAACCGATATTGACGCGGGCGGAGCCACGGGCAAAAGCTAGTATATGATAAATGTGACACTGATGAGGCTACTGAGCAGCATACGCTGGCTGGTAGGTAAAACTGGCCTCGGGAGTGCATCATAGAATATTTACTTATTTAATCTTTATTGTACACAAATAGGTAAATACATTTGTAAGTGAAGAAAGAAGATGTACAATGGCGAGCTTAACTGAAAAATTGAGTTTTCTTGCAAAACCAAATTTGGTGGCAGCGAATGTAACGACGAAAGTGAATAGGTTTTTATTAAGCTAGTACGTTTTACCACCCTAGGTTACATCGCCACTTGCCATGAGGTGGGATTGTAGTCAAGTATTAGCTTAAAAATGGTAAAAAAAGTAATAAATAAATTAAACTTCAGGGTTTGACACAATCGACTAATGAGTCTAGGTTTGACACAATCGACTAATGAGTCTAGGTTTGACACAATCGACTAATGAGTCTAGGTTTGACACAATCGACTAATGAGTCTAGGTTTGTGCTGTTCCGCAGTCCGGGCGGTATTCCCGCGAGAAATGCGCGCGGTGAACGACTCCTGCTCTTCCTCGGCATCATCGATATCCTTCAGTCGTACCGGCTGCGGAAGAAGTTGGAACACACGTGGAAGAGCATGATACACGATGGAGTAAGTACGGCCTGTGGCATTACGGCTGATTCTGAAAGACCTCAGTCTACTATTAGTAGACTGGAGTACCGATAAACGGGATGAAATAGCCTTTTGTGAAGTGATTTTGAGAGGAAAGTTAGAGAGATATTATATAGAGTAAAATGCATGGAACTATCCAATCCAATTTGTGCCGATTCTATAGATAAAAAATGGGATTTTCCATCGACAATATCTCAGGATCTCTACTAGAAAATTGGTACAGCTGAGTCTCATATTGGTGCTGATTCTGTTGTAACAGAACTTAACTAAATTTAATCTCTCGTTATCTTTTTCTAATGTCATAGGCCAAAACGAGATAGCAAACATTTATAGCGAGTACTGACCTACATTTCTGTTAAACGATTCATAAATATGTTGCATTTTTGCGTATCTTTAGTCTATATGTTTCGAAATCGCGTTCAAATCTTTTAATTTTGACGTGTGTAAACGAAACTGACAGCGGCAAAATTGTAGCTATCTCGTTTTGGTGTTTGACATTAGAAAAAGATAGGGAGGTACTAAATTTAGTTAAGTTCTGTTACAATAGAATGAGCACCATTACAAGCTATGCTTAGTTTAAGCCTTAACGATAATGCTCCTACAGCCAAATCAGCTTTGGAGGCGTTTTTGTGTTTGCAGTACTGTACAGATAAATAAACAAGCAAATACTTTTTGTTTTTATAGGTAATTAAATTACGTTTAATATGTATAACTAACTTCTAACGCTACTTGTAAGCGACTCATACGGGAGTGCGACGCAAAACGTCTCCAAACTGATTTATATGTACAGTATGCGTGGTGCAGTATTACTGACTACTGATCGAGTATTATAGGGAGCGCTTTTCATTACTTCACTTGCCTCCTTTTTATACCCGTTTTGAGCTCCTATAGCTTGACCAATACCGTGGTACCGCGTCTTAGGCATGCGCGGCGAGGTGGGAGTAGTGGTGGGCAGGTTGCCGTCGTGAGTGATGAGATGACAATGTACTGACAGAACGGTGCGGCTGCGCCCCACTTGCTGCTCGCATGCCCACGCGTTACTGCGATTTCTATCAAGCTATAGTAAATTGGTGGTATAGTGGTTTTAGACACGGCTTACGGCTTGCTTACTTCGGTCGTAACCGAAGGGCTGTGGATCGAATCCCGGTCCCGTACCACCGGGTTATTATTTGTAATTCAAGTACGGTCTACATTGTTGACACCAATGTACTTAACGGAGAAAGAAAACTTCGTGAGGAAACCTGCATGCCCGCATAGATGTGTGAAGTCTTAATCCGCACTAGGCCAGCGCGGTAGACTACGGCCTAATCCCCCTCCTGATCAAGGGAGGTCCGTGCCCCTGTAGTGGGGACGATATGGACTGGGGGTGATGATGATAGTAAAATCTTTAAAGTCCTTTTTGAATAACTTTTATTCAATTATTCATTCCAGGACACGGTGTCGGTGCACCGGCCGAGCTATTACGCACAGAGGTTCCTTAATTTCATGTCTAAAACAGTTTTCAAGAAGATACCTTCGTGTAAGTATTACTGCTATGTTACTGTAAACATATTTATTCAACATTGAAACGTTATTATTATATTACGACTGATTGGTATAGTGGCAGAGAGTCTTGCTTTCTGTGCCAATGAGTCCCGGGTTCGAACCCTGGTAGGAACAAAATTTGTGTGATGAGCACAAATGTTTGCATCCGAACCGTGGAAGTATTTATCGATTTATGTATTGTATTTATCTATATATGTATGTATATTGTATATCGTTGTCCAGTACCTAAGATACTGGAAATCCTAGTTTGATACTAGATCAGTGTGTGCGAGTGTCCAGAATATTATTATAATATCTCATTCAAAATATTCTCCACTGATAATATAAAGATATACGGTTGCCGAAAATTGAAGTTGCTTAATGATGGTACTTTTTAATGTTAGGCATAGAGAAGTATAGTAAACTATTTGGTAGCCTTGTGACAGTGATAATAATAATTCGTAGCCTATTTTCATGCTAGATGTAATAATAATCTACACACAGAGGCGTGAAGATGTGACAGATAAGCGCAAATTTATAATACAAGTGTAAATTTTTAAATACTGTAGTATTTTATTATGCAATAAAGCTCAATTATTTGATCCAATAATGTTAATTTCATAATCTTATTAATTACCGTGGGTTCGTCTGCATAAGACTACTTCTATTATATTTACACTATCCCACAGGTACCATACTTAAGAAGTGACAAATGTCAATAATTTTAAAGTATAATTATTTTAACTACTGAGCATATATTTTTCGAATCGTTTAGTACTTCTGATCAACATACTATATCTTTAGTACCTTTGGCAACCCTGGAGCAGAACATCTGCTGAATCTTGTGTTTTTTTTACCGAAATAATGCTGAAAAATTAGGTTCCAAAAGATGCGTTGTGTATTGAATGCTACATTTGTCGTAAATATCTTCGTCGCAAATTCAAGTGGATCACATACGCGTACATCTAAATTCAGGCATTTTTTCTTGTCGAAACGCAAAACACGACCCAACATCTTTTCGAGTTTTTATTATTAATAAATTTCTTCTAATTTTAAAGAAATTAAATTGGTAATATTGTTTTCTAATGTCCAATTAATGTTCATTAATAATCTCATTATGGTTCTATGTCGATTAGTTTGGACAATTAAAGAGAATCGTTTTAGGTAACATTGAGAACGTTGGAATGCAGAATTTACTTAAATAAATTTAAGATTTTAAATATGTCGACTGAGTTCCATTGTTTTCCATTGGAAATATTTTATTCAAGTGGATTTAAAAAGTCAATTTGACAAATATGGTAACACCAATGCGATACATTTGATGATATGACTCGATTTTATCGATGCTCACCTAAGAATCCAGAATCTTTGTAAGTATCGATAAAATTTGTAAATTTGTTTTATTTGTTAAAAGTCGAACAGGGATGCCTGTTCGACTTTTAACAAAATATCTAACCATTTAAAATGTGTTATAGCAGTAAAAATACGTAGAATTAATCGGTTTGATAAACGGTTTCAATATATTTGACAAGTTCTTAATATTGGATTCTCCATTTTTTTACTTTCCATGTTTTCATACATTAATGGGAGACACCTAATTTAATATGTGTGTAGTTTGACCGGTGAGAGAAAGCATTCCGTCAGTTCGCGATCATATAGTAAATGCTCCTTGGAAGTCTCAAAAATGTTACGATATAACATATTTAACTGTATAATCACTACTAACGCAAAATTTTTTATATCATCTCAACTCACAATAAATCTGATAGTTTGGCGTTAATTTGGTATTTAATAAATAAGAAAAAGTATGCTGTGTGGCGCCGGCATAATATTAGCGTTCACGGGAAGAAATATACTTGTCCTGGGTGCTGTGAGAACCAGCTGAGTGACGTACACCAGAATAATGGGCAGCAGCCTTATCCTGTTTGTTATTCAATCAAAATTTTCTGCGATCTCCAAGATGCATGTCAAGCGTGGAGATTATGGCAATTTCCTCCTTTTCAAGGGGGAGGCCCATGTCCAGCAGCGGACTTCCACGGGGTGGTGATGATGATAATGACGAAATAAGAAAACTTAATATAATTTGACATGCGTTAGGAATGCATTCTATCGCCGATTAAACGTTAACACGGATGCTTGAAACGAAATATATTAATGTGTTGCAAACTTTATAAATTACTGAGATGCTTCAATATTTAAAGATCTCATGTGGGACTTTTATATAGTCAGAAAATACGAATATGCTCTAAAATTAGGTGTTTTCTATAAGCAACTTCAGATGTACGTCGTGGTAGATATCGCTAATTATGTGTATAAAACTATATGTTATCTAATCCTTGGGTTGTGATGTAAATTAATGAGTGTGTATATATTTCAAGTCTCTAAAATTTTAATTTCTTGTACGGATCATAGGTTTGATTTGACGGTTTAATATTTTCTTTAATACAAAATATTGTGGCACGCGCCCATATTGGAAACCACAATCTTGGTTTATTTGAAGTCCATTATTATAATAACCCTCTTAAAATTTGTTTTTATAATCTAATATTATGTTCCACTGATATGTAAAGGTTTCCCTTACGTCTTCACATTTATCTCAATATACTTTTATCAAATTTTTAAATATGAGTAATTTTGTTCTAAAGACTTTTTTGAAATAATTTTTTTATGTTATGTAATGGGTCAGCAGACTATTAAAATGACAGTTATTCATGAGTAAGATTTTTTTTTTCAAAGTAAGCTGATACCAACGTACAATATGATTCATACCACAGATAACGAATATATGTTTATTTAGAAACATAGATTACAGGCCACACACAGTGCTGCCACCAAACCTAACATCTCTTTATAAATTTATCGATTATGAAATGACTACCAGAAAATATAAATTAGTGTTTTGATTTTATACATATTATGAAATACTTATATTCAGTGAAGGTGGGCTACTTTCACTAAATAAAAGTATTTCATAATATGTGGTAGTTAGTTTTGTACCGGATGTATGTCTTAAAAGAATAAGAATTAGACGACTAATTAACACAGGTTGTGTTTTTTATATTTTGATTTTTATAAACCTTGAGTTTAGTCTCTTATGAGTTTCAGTAATCGACCGCATTTGTTTGCCAGAGACTTGAAAGATATAATACCTGTGTATTACTAAATCCTGTAGCTATTAACCATTGGTATATGTACTTTTATAAATTGTTGTGTTTAATATCATAATGTAGTATTAATTATAAATATCATTAACACTATCCTTGTTCGATTAGTGGACCTCCCAGAAATCAAGGGCAACCACCGCAAGTTCCGAACACTAGTGACGAGCTATATAGGTACTGTAGGGATGTTGACTAATATCGATAACATTTTGTTGTATATAATGTGTGCCGATGTTTTATGTTGACGGGGGCGGCTGTTGGTGAGATAAGAAAATAATATTGCAAAAAAAATTTATCACCAGTGAATTCTATAGTGTTGCAGATTTCCACGGTCGGTAATGGTAGTTTCATCATCAGAAATTCGCAAGCTCGTTTGTTCCCTTTCATATATCACTCATCAAACAACAATAATGCGATCATATTTTTCCAATATTTCAGGAGAAAAGTTTCAAAGTTTGTAATTTAATTATAAACATACTTTTTTAATTTGTATCGAAATCGAGTTCCAAAAAAAATGTTTATTAGTTCAATTTTAACATACATTCATGATAATGTAATTTTAAACGCAAGAAAATTCATATATATTATTTTTTTAAATACACCAAGTTCTATTATACAGCGATTTGAATAAAAAAAATATTTTTTAATAAAGGATTTTCCATCTCAGAATGTCACGGGCATCATTATATTGCAACTATACAGTTTGTATAGTTGCATACCACTGAGTTATTTCAAATCCAAGTACTCGTTCTGTCTATATTGTAGATACTAATGCACTCAACGGATAACGAAAACTTCGTGAGGAAACCTGTACGTCCGCGTGGGTTTGTGACGTTTACCAACCCACACTGGGCCAGCGCGGTAGACTACAGCCCCTCCTGATTCGGGGAGCTCCATACCCCTATAGTCGGGATAAATATGGCCTAGGGATGAGCTGTATAATTTTATATTATTCTATAATAAATTAAACAATTGACTGTACGGCTGGCGCAGTGGTTTAAGTGATCGCTTCTCCACTGCGCTGTTGAGTGTTGTGGGTTCGATCCCCACACGGGACAACAACTTTGTGTAATCCACAAATTGTTGTTCGGAGTCTGGGTGTTCTGTCTTCCCGTTATTTGAATGTTTGTAAAGTCCCCGCGACACAGGAATTAATACTAATGCGGGATTTGTCTTAAAAAATATTATATAATTAATTAAGTTCCGCAACGCGCATGTGACATGCCTGATGTTGCCCGCGTCCCATAGGCTGCGGTAACCGCTTACCACCAGGCTGGCCGTAAGCTTCCCCCCTAGCCAAGTTGACATTCGACAATCGTTATCGCTAATAGAAACGAAAAAATGTATTGGAATGA
>WUAW01016493.1:9555-19813 GCA_017165845.1 Thaumetopoea pityocampa | reverse complement strand
AATAAAGTCAGGGGCTGGTCTTCGAGTTGCCATTTTAAAAATGTGTATTTACAGTCCTTAACACCAACAGCCAAACCCATTTTTAGGCGTTAGCTGAGTAACGTGGTTTATTTTTTACTAAATTATTTTTTCTTTTTTTTCGTTGACAGCAAAAAAAATCAAGCATGTAATTTTAGTCACATCTATTTAAATTATTTTTGGTTCAAAATATATGATTATATTTTTTAATAACGCATGACAATGATATAACTTGGCACTCCCAAATGTCAAAATAATGTCGCTATCCGAAAATAATATCTGTGTTTTTTTTTCCATTTTTTTCGTCAACAATTGTCCGTTATCGGATACTTGCGCGCGTTCGTGGAGGTCTGAGTAAGTCCCGGATGTTTTGGGGGTCTTGAAGCATGAAGCTGTGTGTTGTAAACCCCAGTTGTATCGCACCATTCATTAAGTCTCCCGAGTATCTCGATGTGTTGAATTTCCCGTATTTTGTGAAGTATTTTTGAGGTGTTGTTATAAATTGAATATAATTTATTGTAGAATGCTGTTACAATTTATAACAATTCCTGTTCCATAGTGTTGTGATATTATCGTTTTGTAGTCCCCTCTATGTCTTCGCTAAGTGGCTCCATCTACCGAGCTCACACTCATTCATTCTTACCGTAGCTAGTACCCTATCTTTAATCTGTGGTTTTCTTAATACTTTTACCGTTGGAGCACGATCTTTTGTCTTTTTTTTATACAATGACGTAATGTAATATTTATTTTTTACTTTATCAATTAATTTTAAATAATGTGTTGATATCTTTAATCTGTGGTTTTCTTAAAACTATTACCAATAGAGCATGATCTTTTGTCTGTTTTTTTTACAATGACGTAAAGTAATATTTGTTTTTACTTTATATCAGTTAATTTTAAATAATGTGTTGATCAATTATAAAATGGAGCAACTCTTCTTTTTGTGTTTTCTTTCTTTTTGTTGTTTTCTTTTTTATTTAGCATTATCAGTACTGATTTTTTTGCCATACTCTATATTCTCGCTTAATAATTTATCCTTTATCTAATTTTTTACTATTGTGTGACGACGTTTTAATGTATACAATAGAAGATATACAATACCTGAAAATTGATGAAAATGTTAAAAAAAACAGGAGTTGCATCAATTGTGAACGACACACATTAAAAATAAACACTGTTAAACTGCATTTTTATGTAAATAATATTTTCATATAATATATTACTTTAATAAAAGATTTAGATTTTATGTAAAGTTACCCTTATAAATATGAGTTTATGAATGTTAATAACATTTTTTCTATATCTATGTTCAAGGAATGGAATTTTTAAACTAATATTTCAAACAATTCTGCATTTTTCTTTATATTTTCACAATCAAAAGCAATAATAAATATTTTGAATTTATAAAATTCATTTTTAACTATGATTTTATGATAGCATTATATTCGAGGCGGAGGTACTAGGTGTTTGCTCCTAATATTATCCTCATGGACAACAAATAAGGTGATATTTGTAGAGTAATTTGCGAGACTTTACACTAGAAGATAAATTACGATATTTTATTACCTCTATATTTCGATTGGGTTACAAACCATAGTCAGGAGCATATACTGAAGGTATTAGAGAGCCCATCGTTGTCGACGTATCAAACCATTGGTAGTTTGTTCATCTACCCTTATCTGTGCTTATATTTCATTAAAAAGATCAATACACACAACGCTGAAAATATATACTCTGTTACTCGTTCGCAAATCCTTTGTATATAAAAAAAAATCAATCGCCGTGCGTTAGTCTCGCATAAATACGAAATCGTCTCGATCGATTTTAATTTTTTTTTCTTCGCCTCAACACAGAGCTGATTTATGAAAAAGTAAAATTTGGAAAAAAACCCCAAAGGAATAGCGGAAAAAAATGGAGATTTTTTTTAAGTGGCACGATGTCCACGGGATCAGCTTCTAATTTATAAATACGCGTTTAAATCACGCAAATATGAGAACAATAAACTCCCGAATCTCATATTACAAGCTATGCTTAGTTCGAGGTTTAAAGAACAATGATTTTAAAGTTGTTTTGAGGCTCGATAATACAGTAACCAGCGCGCAGGTCTCATTTTTTATTTATATACTTATTAATTTAATTGACCCCTTTCACACATCATCTGTACAATTTAACCAGACTTGTAGGAAAAAAATTTTGTGAATGGACCACAATTTTTTTAATGCTTGTGATTTTGTTGTTTTGAATTTTTTTTATGCCTACGTTAATGGTTATCCCGGTGTCAAAGTTGCTCTAGCCAATGACTAACGAGAGTCTTGTGGGAACAGCCAGGACCAATTGCATTGTTCTTCGAGGACATATTTGTTACGCGTCTAGTCTGCCTCCGCCTGAATTCGCTTAATCGTTAACAATGGGTCAGTGCAAAAGGGTGTAAGCAATAATGTTATCATTTTAAAACATGGTATAACTTAATCTTAAATAAGCATGTGTTATTAGTTTTTTCTTATTGTTTTTTTTTAAACCGTCACTTTAGAAAAGCTTAAGAAGAATTTTGAATATTACTTTGCAACGCCGCCAATATACTATAATAAAGCAAAGCTTTTTAATTAGTGAGCTGAAATATAATCTTTTTTTTTTCAATTTTGACAATATTGGTCTTTGTGGGAATTGGATATATATACTTTATTGAATAATTGAAAGACTTTAAATCTTTGAAAAGATGATGATTTTTTAATATCCTTTTACATACTACTTGTCTGTCAAATGACGGTAGTTGATTAAATTTAATTTAGGAAACGGGCACTAAGTTAATACTTAATAAAAAGGAATCCTTTTATTCACTAAATATCTATTTCTTATATTGGACCAATAATGTCGCTTTTTTTATTTTGGATATATTGTGATGTTCCTATTTCAATGTAATAGATGCTTGATTTCAAACTCCCCCTATTCAATAGTTTATATATAAAGAAATCAAGCACCAAAAAAAGTTCTTTCCAAAAAAATGATTAATATTTAGCTATCGATAAATTCATGGACATCACAATAATATTCCGTGTCGTCTTGCAACTAAAATTGCACAACTGAGATTTTTAAATTTCATCCCGACAGCATTGAAACACTCGCCCTCTAAGCGGAAGAGCATCGCGAAGCCGGCGAGACCTCAAGAGGATATTGAAACAGCAGGTACTTATGACTTTGAATACCTTTTTATTTTGAGGGAAATGAGTTGACAATTAGTTTTAGTTCATTCATAATAAAGATTAAAGTAGTTGAAGACACAACCAACGAATATTTGATTTATTCGGGTGATACTAATTCTGAAAAATGATTGAACTGATATAACGTATATTTTAATGGTTAATAGTATTTGAACTTTTAGAATTACTATTAAAATATAACGCGAAATCCTGAGATTAATTAAGAAAAATATCAGCAATAGCTACTTCATTGAATGAATGTCAGTTGGCAAACGTATACGATCTCTTTAGTGATGCGCGTTTATGACATTAATTTGAATGAATTCATTCATTCGAATACGCATAAAATCATTCGACTTGCAGGCTCGACTCGGAGGACGGTGAATGTAATAAATGTACTTATAAATATCTATCCATTACTGATTAATAATGGTTATTCAAATAAAAACAATACTACTAATTTTGCGTTTGAATTGAACAATTAGTAGATACTAATAAGTCTACTGTTAAGCCGTTCATATTGGCATTTCGCTAGACCATTTTGGACCATATTCAATATGTCAGCTACCAAAAAAGCAAAAAGTCGATTTTCCTTAATTGCTCTTAATATCATACAATAATTATAACTATAATTATAAATATAACATAAAAATAATTAATCTTTGGTTTAATTTCTAGATAGCCTGTTTATAAACAATATTAATCTATGGTCCATATTGACTATATTGCTGTATACATTATTCATGTTACTATTTCCCCTATATTCATTTTTTATATGGCTTCAATTGATTTATTTAGGTACAATAGTACCACAAAAATAAGTTACATCGGCATTTTTGCTCGGCGCAGACGTTTGATAACAAATGCTGAATAAAAGCGATTCTAAGCACCAATTCAATAAAAAGCTTTTTATTTTACTCGTAAGGTTAAATATGTAATGACAGGCTAACTCGTCTGTTTTCATTTGTAACATGCGGACACTACAAATGCGCGATTACGTTCGACCAATGGCCGACCGAGAAATTTATCCGCGCAAACGTACTGCCTTATAATTAAGTGAAATTTTTTGGCCTCCTTCAAAAAAAAAAAATGTTTATGCGCAGGTATGTCGTTGTACCTTATTTTGGTGATGCTACTGTAACTATTTGTCAACTCAAATGAATGCTCGGTTATTAAAACTAACACTAGAATTAAATAACTTGAAGGTTACAAAGTAGATCTAACCCTAATTTATCCTAACATTTAGTGCAAGATTTATGTTGGTACCTGTATATTATTATACATTTCAGTTTATTTTATCCCCTCCAAAACCCCACTCCTACCTGGTGTTTGTACTCCGATAGCTGTTGTGAACCGTCCTATTTTTTAAACCTTTTTTTTACAACTAGAATTAGAATGTTTTTCCATATTTTTATTTCTTCGCGCATTCGTATGACGTGTTTACAAAAATAAAAAGAAAATACAAATGTGTTGTGTTTATGTGCTAACGGTGTTGGTTCGCGTCTCATCATCATTATCACGCATGGTTTGTCACCGGGGGACGACAAAAATAAACTGAAATGTAAAATAAAAAACGACAGATTTCAAGTTGCGTCACTTTATCGAAGAATTTCTGATACAGGACGTAACTACATCGGGAGGCCGATCAAAGATTACAATCCTGAAACAATGAGACAGTACAAAGTATCGCCTAGATCTTCGATGAGATCGAGTATGAGCGATTTTACTGATACAACCATCTCGACATGGAATCAGAGGCATCCGCAAACAACTGAGTATCCATCAGTACTCTCAGACCGACTGAAAATCATAGACAGGGAAAGATTAGGAACCTTCCCACGGCGAATAGAATTCGATACGTCTAATCTAACCCCACGGGAGCCTAGTACTTCATACGCTAATAACGTATACAGAACATCTATTCAAGATCGAATGGAGACACTATCCGATCAATTGACTAAGGTTTTAAGCACTGGCGCCGGGAGTTCTCATATAAACGGTAGCCTAGCAGATAGCGGCATACAGACGGACAACACAAGTACGAGCGTACCGCAAATATACGTGGAGTCTCAAACCAATTTTCCTGTGATTAAGATCCTCAAAGACGCGGCAGTAGATACAAGGAATGAAAACAACCTCCAAGATATACCGTTCATAGACGACGAAGACGATGATCGATGGAAAAGGCGATCGAATATTCTAGAAAAACACAAAAGTATGTCGAACATCCCTGAAAAGATTGACGAAGTCTCAGAACAATCCGAAAGGTTAACTAACAGCTTAAACAGAGCCAAATCACCGACGTTTGTTGAGAAATTCAAAAAATTCTTCGTCGATATTGGGTTAGTTAAGACAGATAGTGTAATGAATGCTGAAAACGCTAATACCCTACCTAAAAGTCTTAATTCTAGTTATAGAAGAAGCGCATCGCCAACCTTAGATACGAGAGACGCTTCGACTCTACCCAAAGATATGAGATTTCGTAAAGTCAGATCAACCCAAACAGTATACATCAAACAGGAGTCATCACTTTTAAAAGATAGAGACACACAAACTAAAGAACATGTATCTGTGGTTCAATTAAACGGCGATGAACATCTTAAAGAGATTGAATCTGAAAAGATTATAAAAGAAATAGTTTACTCCAAGAGTCTGGACAAAGCCATGATTTATACAGGCAAGGACAGCGGTAGCACAATTATTATCGTGCCACCAGCCGATTGAGCGATTAAATCGATCTTTAATCGGCATAGGTATATACTTAATCGATTGTCAATTAATCGATCACGATATCGATACAAGGGGATTATATATTTTAAATATTATTACTGCATAAAAAAAGTTTCTATTCGTTACTAGCTTTTATGACGATTTCATAAAAAAAAAACAATTTTTATGCTTTAATGAGTGGTCCTAGATGTATTCCTATAGGTCATATAAATAATCGGAAATGTTCTCTCACGTTTTTCCAGTAATATGAACACAATTTACACTATGTCTGTGTATCCCGAATATTAGTTTCGATTATTTATATAATAAATCAAGACATTATATTTATTTAATGTGAATATAGTCAAATGATTTTAGTATTAAATATACCATATATTTTAGACATTACTGTGGATTTTTTTAATGTATTATATTGTGTCAATATGTATTTAACCATTGAAAATTCTATCTTATATAGAATTTTTTAATGGTTATATCCATAGTAGCCAGAGCTCTAAAACTGCTCCAAGTTACAATATACGATTGTGTATATGTTTATAATAGTAATTTAGTAAGTCAACTTTATAAGCCATAAAGTTGAGTTAAATCATCCCGGCTTATTACAAAATGCGGTTTAAATCTTTTATTATTATAATTGTATTACTATATTGTATTGCATGATGATATATTTATGAGTTAATATTATATTGCACTTACCTTCCTTTATTTAAAACATTTTTTTTATTTCGGTCGAATAAATAATTAAAGATGATTAATTCATTACAGATAATTAANGTATTACAAAATGCGGTTTAAATCTTTTATTATTATAATTGTATTACTATATTGTATTGCATGATGATATATTTATGAGTTAATATTATATTGCACTTACCTTCCATTATTTAAAACATTTTTTTTATTTCGGTCGAATAAATAATTAAAGATGATTAATTCATTACAGATAATTAATTAATACTAATTAATTAATTTTAACTGTAATTAATTTTAACGTTTAAAACATTTGAATTAGTACTAAAATGATTATTGAACTTAATCCGTGTTTTTAATAAGACGGTGCCTGTATTGTTACCTAAACTCGTTAATTCCAGTGTAATTGCAATGTATAAAAGAGGAATGTAATATATTCGGTATTTAATGTATGGTAATCAATTTTAATATACGTTTGTGAGTTCTTTTTTGGGGTTCTAAGCAGGTTCAAGCAGTTTTTCTCTGCTGTATATTCCTTTTGTATCCATGTTTTGGGAGGTTTCTAAAACGATGGGTTGATAAATGTTTGAATGATGCTGGTTGCAGAAGGGATCGTGAGTTTAGATGGCGAGCTGTCATAACGTCATCCCGTGCATTAACGGAACACTTAGTCTGCGTAGTGCTAAGAACCACAACATTCCTTTTGTTACACTTTCAATACTGTATAGCAGGGGTGGCCAAGCAAGTTGATTAGACCCAAAACCTACTGCTTACTGACGAATCTCTATGCGATCGATCATTTACATACTTCTTGACATTTTAAAATAATAACGTGATGGGGCGGCGGTTGAAAGATGATACAGGTGATGCGCGCAGCAGTTGGTGATTACCTACCTTGCGCAGCCTGTTTTACATATTTATTTTTTTCATATATTTACATACATACACGCCATATCACGCCGATATCCCATAAGGGTAGGCAGAGACCATTTCCTTCCACCTGTTACGATCGTTTGATGTGGCAAAGTGGCTATCCGCAGCCTACGTTTTGCCTCCGCGGGCAATGAGACGTGTCGGGTGGCCACGACGGCGACCATATATTTATTATTAAATATATTAATCTTATATATTTTTGAGTTGCCACAATCAGTTGGACTAACAGCCGTGATCCACCGGTTGGCTACTAGCTGTAGAAGGTAGTACACAACAGAACGTGTCCTTGTAAAAAAGTCAGTATTAATAAAGGCGCGATGAACATATCGTTTTAATGAGCACCCGAATAATATAGTTTGTTGTTTATTTAAGCTGTGGGAACGCAATGAGGAAATACTTATAAAATGGCGGCGTCGTGGTTCGCCACACGACACGTCTCGTTGCCCTCGGGGGCGAAATACGGGCTGCGGATAGCCACTTTGCTACATTAAATGATCGCAGCAGGTGGTAAGAAGTGGTCTCTGCCTACCCCAATGGGAAGGAGGCGTGACTGTAATGTACTATGGTCTTGGCCTACTCTTATGGGATATCGGCGTGAGTGTATGTATGTATGTGTGTAGTTTTTTTTTCTTTTATATTTTGAGTACTGTTTCTTTTTTCGTAGAAATTGATTATGACGATCGAGTGATCATTGTAAAATTATTAATTGCATTATTAAAAAATAAAACTGTATCACAAATGAAATGGGACTGATTTTNGTTGTTTTTTTTTCTTTTATATTTTGAGTACTGTTTCTTTTTTCGTAGAAATTGATTATGACGATCGAGCGATCATTGTAAAATTATTAATTGCATTATTAAAAAATAAAACTGTATCACAAATGAAATGGGACTGATTTTTTTTATTTATGTTTTTATTTAAATTAATAGAATTTTTTTTTTCGTAATGAGAATTGCTATTGGCCATAGATAGACTTTACAGCGTCACCGAATAAAATGGCGAGTGCAGTGCGCATAAAATTGAGGTCCTCAAACTTTGATGAAATGTTTTTCGTTTCATTCATTTCGTGTTAAATATTTTTCGACTTCGGGTAGATTCTCACCTTAGCTGATATTGAATTTTTACAAATTCTTCAACTTCAAAAGTCTTTTCCAGACACCTGGTATGGACCCCTTGCAGGTCATCGTTAACCCTTAGAGGTCAATGTAGAGCTCTGGGTATCAGTGGTATATAACAACCCACACATATATAAATCTACTACTTCTTCCGAGATAGACTACTATCTAATCCTATAGTCCTATAGACTATAGGATACTAATCCTATAGTCCTTTTCCCAAATTCCATATTCCTTGCTCTTCTTCCTTTTCATGGGAACGCAATGAGCAATGTTAACACTTTTGAACCTTATAAAAATGTCGGGGTCGTGGTTCGCCACCCGACACGTCTCGTTTTCCACGGGGGCGAAAAGTGGGCTGTGGATAGCCATTTTGCTGGTAGCAAGCGGAAAGAAATGGTCTCTGCCTACCCCAATTTTTCGATAGTATAAATTTGCTAATCAATAATTCAAATTAAACTTCAGTCTTTATAATACTCAAATTGAAACACATTCCTTTTTCACTGTGTTCATTATACTTTTGCACATACTTTTAGGGTTTTGTTCACTAACATTTGAACAATTGTTGAAATGTCAAAATAATCGCCTTTTTAGGTACCAAAACATCTGTTTAAATGTTGGTAAACATGGGCCTTAGTGTACTTCCATTATTGAGTAATTGATTTTTGAAACTATATCATTAATACCTTCTTTATTTCTTGTAAATCATAAAATTCATCCTATACTATACAAATTATGAGATTGTCTAATTTTTTACAAATTTGATTTGACGGCCATTATATAAAAAAAAGAAATCAAAAGTAAGCAACAAAAGCACTGCTTGACAGAATCCGTGGGAAGTAATTAAACTCAAATAAGAAATTTGTCGCTTATTATGTTGTATATATTTGTTCAAATATTTGCGACAGTAGTAAGATATTATCAATTATTAGGTCATATTTCGCAAATAATAGCACAAATAAATGCGCCACTGCCTTTATAGGTGCCATGATGGTTTCTATAGTATTTATTCGTTTTTTTTTAAACTGATGTGCCTATTCAACGCAACGGTGTCTATAAGCAAAACTAGACTAAACTATGTACCTATTTCGCTGTGTGATATAAGTGTATTGTGTATCTTGAGCTGTTTGACCAAATTATTTCATGTATATATATACATATAAACTGGTAATAAATGAAATGTTGACTAGAGCATGCATTTTTATTTGCGTTAAATTACATACGAGGGTAGTGTGATAAGTCTGTGACATAGTGAAACTAATGTTGCCACATAGAAATTGCCGTACGTAAAATTACGTCCTATTTTACCACTTCTTGTCGGTAGAAAAAACGAGATTGTATAATAAAACTCCAGTGAATAACATGATTTAATGTTTAATGAAATGCCATATCGACACTAATAGAACAATCTTACATTTAAATAAATAATAGTTTAAAAAACTAAAACAACACGCTTTATAAGAAAACCAAACTAAAAAATGAAAAATAACTTTACAATAAAAACCGTGCGGTGCTTTTTATGACTTACGTTTTCTTCTTGGAGACTTTACTTTTGGCAATATCTGTTTATTATCA
>WUAW01016492.1:16500-30183 GCA_017165845.1 Thaumetopoea pityocampa | reverse complement strand
TAATATCTAGCAAATATTTTTGTAATGACGACTGCATTATTCCGTGATTAGTTTTCTAAGACTTCTATGTTATTGTATACCAATAAATGATTTCTTTCTTGCAAACAAAATGGGATAGTATATATTACACTCAAAATTTTTAAAATTAATCGTACGTTGAAAACAGCTTCACATCGTGACTTGTTTGTTGCCCGTCGAGATATTTAATTTTTATTTACACTTCTTTGTTCTCAATTAAATTATTTACAATGTTTTCGTTTATTTAATCGATTATATATATTTATGACTCTTCACAGAATGTTATCGAAAGCCCTATTGAATATTCAAGAATATGTTCCAATTATCTACTAGCTATGACGACAATTAAACTACCGATTTTCAAAATGATAGGAATTGAGTAAAGATTTGCACATGAGTCGTATAACATTAAATCACTTTTGGCACTATTGGGTTACAAAATCTAGTATTAATTGTTTGATTGTATTGACGACTTTAAAATATGGCAATATAATAAAATTTAATAGATAAAAAAAGATATTATTGAAAAAAAATAACAAAAAATTTACATTTTTACGGAGTCGTGTTACGTGAAAAATATAAGCTCTTTATAATTTTGATATATCCAGTGGCTACAGAGCGTATAGGCTATAGAGGGTGCCAAAGAAATATACATACATAGATAGACTCAAAAAACATAACCCTCCTTCTGGCACAATTGAGTAAAAAAATCTGTTACTAAGACTTGCTCAAATTGAGATTGCTATCTTTGAATCTGTACGACTCTTATAGATCTGAGGTTCACCCACAGATACATATCTAGGAAAGGCAGTACAATGGCAGGGATTACTATATGTTAACACTTCTGACACTACGTTTTCGCCTTACCCACATATATTTTTTGCCTGTTTTCATCGGTCAAGGGTTATTGATCTTTTTGTTGTTTAAGTTATTTGGTTAACATAGTGTTGTAGATTACCCTCTTCTAACATTTCCATTCATATATCTATATTCATATCATTACTTGATTTCTTGTATCTTAGCGGAGATTACTGAAATAGGGATCAAGATTATTTTCAATTCTACTGGACCGATTTTGATGAAATATGCCGCATTATTTAAGTCGGAATAGCACCTTTATGACTTTAAGAGTTTAACCAAAATCTACCTGCTGATATTTGCGTGAAGCCCAAACAAATAAACAAACATTGACGGATTTGGTTTCAGAAGCCCTTAATTAGTCGATCTGAGTAGTTTGTTTTTTTTAATATCTTTGATTTTTGAAAATTTAACATTTAACAATTTTAAAGTAGTACAATAGATGAGAAACGAGTCTGGGATTGTAATAACATTTTAATATTTACAAAATACTCACGAAAGTGCTCTATAACAATGCCCACCCACCTCTGTTTCCATTTCATATTTCCCGGCATTATCCGGATATCATTTCGTATTTCTTACGTCATTGTCCACACCGCGTCTCGCTTGACCCCACTTCTAGTAATCTAATTTTGTCTATTATATGAATGTTGGTTATAAGTGTGGACCAATGTTGGAAATCGTTTGGTGTACGTGACCAATAATCAAGTGTACAAGAATCCATTTGACATTAGATGTTTGATATTACTCATGATTTAAATCATGAGTAATATCAAACATCTAATGTCAAATGGATTCTTGTACACTTGATTATTGGTCACGTACACCAACTTAAGTTGATCTGATGTAAATTGAAATGATAAAAGTCTCAATTTAAGTTGATTTGAGGTTAGTTTTCAAACTAAATTCATTATCTTCAAACTCAGCCATTTCCCCCCTACATGGGGTAACATGGAATGACAGACCAATGGGTCTCCTCTCAGAATGAGATGATTCAGGTGATGAGAATGAGATGGTTCACCACGTTGGTTTAATCAGATTAGCAGACTTCACACGCCATCGAGATAATCTCTTAGCAAGTTAGCTTTTTCAGGTTGTTTTTATTCACCTGTCGAAGTGAGTAATAATTAATTACTAATACAGACATGATTTTGAAAACTAAGAGGTACATACGTGCCTTGGATTCAGGTTTGAAATCAAAGATTTGGCATGCACGGTCTTATCATTAAGCTATCATACTTCAATCAGGACTCAATAGGATCTAGGCTATAAAGTTAAGTTCATTTAAAGTAAATGAGAGAGGATGGATGAAAGAAGATTGACGAAGCAGATTTATAAGACGAGTCTGAATGGGTAAATCGGTAGGTGTCGACCCAGGGGAACGTATCTCGACCAAATCGAAGTCGCGTTGAAGAAAGGTCAGGTTAGGAGTACCCGCAACCGACGAGCATGTATGAAAGCGTTGATGAATGTAGAAGAAACGGAAGATGTATATCAGGATCGTAGCAAGTAGAAAGAAGTGGTCTCTGCCTACCGCAGCGGGAAAAAGAAAATAAAAATAAAATCATTTTTAACAAAAAACAAAACATTAAAACTAAACCAAAAAAAGGTACGACTAAGTAGCAACTACACCTTTTTAAGGTCCAAAAGATATCGGGGATGCTGGTTAAGTCTGTAAATTTATTAATAAATAAACACCACCAGCTTCAAATATCGAATTCCAAATATTGGTTCCAAGGTTGGCTGTCGTCAATACTTTCATCTCATAACATAACATGACTCCAAGGGGCGAAGATGCAGGTAACTCGACGGAAAATCTAATTTGGCAAATTGTATTACACTGTCCACTAACTTGGGGATATATTTCGACTGGCTTCTTTGTTGTGTTTGTTGTATGAGATGTATGAGAGGTATCGCTGCTGGATTTATGGTTTCATTTGCAATAGTAGTTGTTCTCAATATTTTAAGAAATATAAACTTACCTATTAAGGGAAAAATACAAAGTAATTTATACATAAAAATGCAAAGTTAATAGAAAATTACATCCAAATTCACGAAATGGAGAAGAAACTGTTCTCTGTTTTCGTGAATTTGGAAAAGCCCATACGATAATTACTAATTTACTTGTAAATTATTATGTAAACCACGCTGTTACAAAAATTTAATAAAAATTGCCACAATCGATACGCTATGTCGATAGTGCAATTGATATGTGATGCTTTAGTCAATTTATTCAACATCATCATCATCAGCTCTTGGGAGCCCACTGCTGGACTTGGGGCTCCTCTTTAAAAGGAGGGATTTGCCATAAACTCCACGTTTGGAAAGCGTCTTGGATATAGCAATAGATTATAATTCAATAACAGCATAACGCTACTGCCCATATCCTTGTAAATTCCATCGCTGGATCTCTCTCACAGTACCTATGGAAATAAATGGAGTGGCGCTATTATATTATATATAACAATAAAATAAGATTAGATATGAAAAAAAAAATACATCATTTTAGTGCAAAAGTTCGGCGCTTTACACGTTTCGGCGTTTAACACGTTCACTGCATTATGAGGTCTAAATAGACTCATGCGTGACTTTACGCTAATGCGGCAGTCGAGATTGTGTTCTCTCACTCTGTGCAGGGGCCACTATGTTCGTGTTGCTAAGAGTACCACTAAGACTTTATCAAGGTAATACCTCAAACAAATATTTCCATTTTTGAGCTGGATATAACGAGTTTTGAAAAACGTTGTTTTGTGAGGCGGAAAAGGTTTCATACACACTGTAAAAAAGTTTAACTTTGCCCCGAATAGATCTTATATTCACTGGCTGAAAGTCCGACAATAACGGCCTCGCAGTCAACGTATTAAATTGCTTAATTAAAGAATCAAACAATGTTCTTGATTTTATAAATTCTAAAATTGTAATCGTTGATAAAAATTCACGTGTCCCTACATTTATTCTAAATTTACTGAGAACAAAAGTGGCGCGTTGTACCGTAGGGTGCGGTTAGAACAGTTAAAAGCAAGAGATGCCACGTGAGTTAACCACAATTTATATGTAAATCAGGCGCAGCCCTGCGCGACCACGGCAGCCCTATTCTGAATTAATTCAAAAAATAAAAATAGAGGGCAGCGTATGATTCTGTACAAACTTATTTTTGTATTGTGTAAAGTCAAACCACCTGACATATAACTATCGTCATTGGTTCGTAGAAGTCTAGTGAGGGTCATGAAAAAAGAGACATTTGCTATAATCTTTACGCTTGGCGGGCATCTTTGAAATTACAGTAGATTTCGATTTAATAACAGGATAACGCTGGTGCACATCATCCTGGTACTCCTTAACTGATTCCCACAGCATCTATGGGAAGATATGAAGTATCGTGATTATTATACCGTTGCCAAACAGCAGACATATCTATTTTAATTTATATATCGGCTCAGAATAAATATTCAAATTTTAAAAACCGGTTCGAAGGAGCTATAATGTATAGAGATGCTGTACAAATAAATAATAATCACTGATAATATTGTAAAACGTCAAATTGTACTGAATCGAATTACTGATGTATAAACTACTGTACTGTTACTGATAAATAAGTAAGTGCGGTGCGCTTGATGACTGACGACGAACTGATTCTATATACATACATACACTCACGCTGATATCCTACAAAGGTAAGTAGAAACCGTAATACATACTACAAACATACAGTTACGCCTCATTTCCATCAGGGTAGCAAAGGTCACTTTTTTCCTCTTGCTACGATTGTGTAATATAGCAAAGTGGCTATCCGCATCCTCCATTTCGCCCCCGCGGGCAACGAGACTTGTCGGGTGGTGAAACACGACGCCGCCATTTTATAAGATTCAAAAGCATTCAATTTCCTCATTGCGTTCTCGCGAATATATGGAATATGGAATTTGAGAAAAGGACTATAGGATATAGGACTCTACTATCTCGGAAGGAGTAGGAAGAGACAGTTGTTCGGGGTGCCAGGGTCGCTTACCCGTATACTTAAGTCTATTTGCTGGACAGGCTAAAATACTATTCTCTGACCTAACCGATTCTATATAAAACATTTGCGTAATCCACTAAATTGATAACTAAGCTATTGTACGTGCATCGTTGTATAGACGTTAAAGATGCCTTTACACGATTTACCCAAAAAATCGTGATGAATGGAATTACCCAGGAAAAACATAACTGAACTTTGCACTGCAAATTATCAGTTGAATTAATTTTTTAACATGACTTTTCCCCCTAGTCGTTCCCAATAAATCATATTCAGTTTCCATTATTCAAGAAACGATCCTATATACTTGCGTTAGAAATTATGTTAACTAGTATTATAAATCTAATCTTTTAATTTACAGGTGAGTTACTGGTAATAAAACTCAGGGTGATTATAGGCAGAATGTTTAAGTAAGTTCGGATATGGGGTAAGTTTGGCTGCAGTTCCATTTATGATTATAAATCAACAGTGTTATTTTTCTACTACAGAGTAATCACAATTATGGAGGAATTTATTAATAAAAGTTATATATTACAAGATGGAAGATCCTAGCCGAACTTGCCCAATGTCCTAATATACCCAAACATACTTTGTAGGCCAGAGGAGAGTTAACAGGCATTGCTTTAAATTTGAATATCAGTGCTTCGTGTGTTTTTGAATTTTATATAAATACTTTTAGTATGTCCTGTAATCACAAAGACGAACAGTAGAGTTATTAATTCCTTTTCAATCTTTTGTAGATATCAACAGACTCTAGGAACCACTTTAAGACTGGATGCATACCTATTTACTGTATCCATTTTTTTTTAATATTCCCATTAGCTGAGTTTCATAATTTTAAAATCAACTTTATCAGAATACGGCCGTTGTTAGACTCCAGAGACAGATCTAATTGCATTTCGCTGAGGTGTTCTGCGCACACTTCACTTACTTTTTACTGCCAACAGACAGATAATCAGATAATCCCGACGACTCTCGAGTATTGTATAAAAAGGTTTTTAGCTATCGTTGTCTTTGCGTTTAAAGTAGTGCGTGTAACATTTGTAAAAATTTAAACAAAGTGAACTTAAAATTTAAAAAAACAAGCTCAGCATGCATTTGTGTGTTATCGCTACGTTATTGTTGTACGTCTGTCGGCGATACTGACTGTGCGTGCTATATATTCTACTGATGTTGTTGTTGCTGCTACTGCTACTGTTACTGCTACTGCCACTGCTAGCGATACTATTACTGATACTGCTACTGATACTGCTACTGTTATTACTATTACTATTGTAAGGACTTCACTAAATTCAGCGAGTCTACAAAAGTAAACATTTGTGTCGTCCAAACTGATATTTTTGAAGTAAACCTTCATTAGATATGATGAAAGAAAAAAAAGAGAGATAAAAGGAAAGAAAAGTTTATTCGATAGAGAGAAAAAAATAGATAAAAACGCTTACTGTACCAAATGGGAACCCAGCTCAGCATGATGCTAGCCGGTATATCCGATTGTAGTATTCTGCTGGATCCCTGGTCGTGTCGCTCAGACATCAAGCATACCGCATATTATCGTATTTAAATATGTACCGTGATAATGTACGAATGATGCGTATGTATTAGGTATATAAAATAGCAATATGGCGGAAACGTCATAGACGTAAAGTATGTAAATTATATCTGTTGTTTTATTTAAAAAGAGGAAATAATGGGAATGAGAGGAGAGCTGAGTACAGGCAAAATACTTAAGAAACACACATAGATTTATAACCTAAATGTTATATTAGGTTATTTCTATGTGGAATTCATTAATAATCTTAGGAATTATATTATTTGCATAATTAGTGAGTAAGGTTATATTAGTTTCTCTGGAATTGTCTTGAATTCATTTATTCAAGACATTTTTCACTTGCTGTTCTGAACGGAGCACAGATGATTGCATCGAGCGATGGTGACCTGGTGACCCGTATTACAGGTTTCTTACCAACCTCGGGCACCAGCGATCCACAACCAAGTATTTTGTTTTACTATTGTCGTTTAGAAATATGACAGTTTTGGTTGTGGTGAGAAAATAAACATTATTATTATTATTAATTATTTCTTCTAGCGGGGAAAGAATTAAGTACGGTTAATCTAAATCTGAAACGCCTCGGTAAAACGTTTTACATAGGCTAACGAGTATTAGTAATTAAATTTTGTTTATTACATATAACGACATCTAGCGGTATGGAACACAAAATTAATAATCAAACTTATTGGCGATGTAATTTAAAACAACACTTAGTCGTTGGATGGCAGTAGTGTTCATGTTCAACACAGATTATGAAGGTATGAGTGTACATTGAAAAGTAATATTCTCATTCCATTTTCTTCTTTTCTTCTTTTTATTCAATGTTCAAATTTTCTCTATTCTTATTTTTTACAAATTCTAACGTGCTGCTGCATTTTTAAAATGTTGTGTTTTAACTTAGTAAAGGTCCCGAAGTAAATCAAAAATATTTTCAAATTAGAAAAATTAAATTGGTCAATTCTCTTTTTTTTTGTAGATTGGTTATTGCTTCTAAATTAAGAAAAAGAAAAGTGAAAATCGGAACGCGAGTTTTTGTTCAAAATAGAAGTGACTTTTTTATTCCGAGATCATATTCATACCACTGCAGGGGCACGTATCTCCCCTAATCAGGAGGGGGATTTATATAATCATATAATTCACTTTAGTATGTTATCTAGTAGAGTACTACTAGATAACATACTCATAATATTTGCTATCACTAGTAAGTGATAGCAAATATTTTATTGCACCCTCGGAATTAAATCTCAATTGAAAAATCCAGAAATAAATGTTAGAAAACATATGTAAGACTTCAATAACGGAAAATTTGCACCTTCTTTTTAAAATTTGTTGCTATGAAGAAATATAAAGAACTAACTTTTGCCCGCGGCTCCGCCCGCGTGAGTGTCGGTTTTTCGCTACATCGAAAATCCCGACACAATTATACAGTTTTACTTGACCTCTCGTACCTAAAAGGCGACTACTAAAACAGGGATCAAGCTGTATCTTCAATACTACTTGATCGATTTTGATGAAACATCCTGTATTAATTAAGTCCTGTATTAATTAAGGTACTATACCTTTAAGACTGTAACAGTTTAATCAAAATCTATCCGCTGGTTTTTGCGTGAAGCCCGAACAAATAAACAAACATCGACGGATTCTGTTTCAGAAGCCCTGAATTAGTCGATCTGAGTAGTTTGTTTTTAAATGTCTTTGATTTTTGAAAATTTGACATTTAACAATTTTATAATAGTATATAAATAGATAGAAGAGTACAAAAATATAAACCAAGTATCTTGATGTCCGTGTATTCAGTGTTAAAAAATTCTATATTTTTCTCCTACGTGTAGTATAAAACATTATGTTTCGCTCGAGACAAAGTGCGACCCCCAACTCGTTTAGTATGAGACCCTTGTTGGTAATTGATCACATGTAAACAAAGTTCTAATTTTAATCAGTCCCTCAATTGACTAACTTTAAGAAATGTCAGACGAGTAGCGTGATCGTTTCCTATAGTAAAATTGATTCCTGTACTAATGACATCACATGTCAAAATAAATGTTATATTTATGTATATTTTGTTCACAATTTTGTCCTAATAACAATAAAATCCTATTTTATTAGATAAAAAATAAATTATTTTATTTTGATTATAAAATTGAAATAAAATTTTGGTTCAATATAATGGAATGAATGGAACGAACAAAATTAAGGGTATAATGGAACGAACCTCGAAAAATAGTCATTCACCGATATGCGCTGTGGGTAGCATTTGCAATAGACGTAATAGACTTAAATATTGGAGAAATTATTTTCCATATAGGTCTCAAAATCAGTAAGGTTTATTTAGAATATAAGGTCATATTCATCATCATCATCATTAGACCGTGGAATTCCACTGCTGGACATAAGCCTCCCTCCTCCCTTAAAAAGGGAGGTATTGGCCGTAATCTATACGTTCGGCAGTTGCGAGTATTTTGAAGATCGCCGTAGATTTTTATTAAATAACAGGATGACGCTACCCATCATCCTGGTCCATCCCTCAACTGGTTGGATAACATAATGTAATTGAATAGTGTAGGAAACCTTTTTTAGTCTATTTATATTTACTGAACTAAACAGGTATGTGTATGGTATATAACTACTATGTACGAATGTAATATAATCTTCCAAGTAAATAATCTTTATATTTTTTTTTTTACTTTTTAGCTTATATTCCTATAAAAAAACTTATATTTAATATGGCGAGAAACTGAAAAAAAAATGCATAAAAATAAAAATAATGGCAGTAAAATAATGTTGAAAAATAATGATAATGGCATATACATGCTCTCGTGACGTTGGACACGGTGCCTTTCGATACCCCACAACGTTCGCCACCGTTGCTACTGAAGCTCCAACCAGACGGGCACCAACGATTACGCCTCTTTGGAGGTCTGTCAGGTCGCCCATGTTACCACACCACTTTCACACCACGACACTCGCAGGTGAACTGGTTACTGCTGACGGTAGAGGAAGGTCCACGTGACACATTGAAAACAAAAAACGATCGGCAACCTCAACACGTGTTGTACAGCGGAGGGCCAAACTTACCTGTCCTGTATGCAGCGTGTTTAGATTTTTTTTTGTCTAACCCCTGTATATTTTTGAATTGAATATTTCTTATTCATTAAACGAAAGTCTTTTTATAAAAAATGGTAAAATCTTCTGTTACATATATATTCGCAAGCGACAACGTTGGAATCCGCGTAAATAACTCGTACAAAAACTAATCCGCTAGTGGTAGTGACCCGGATTTGGAGATTACTCGGACTGACACATGCCACCTGGCATTACCCGGGTCGGCCTGCACTGGATAGTGGACTTATGACTTAGTGACGAAGGCCTGATAGATCGCGCGACGTAATGTATGTAGTGATATTTCTGTTTAGAACGGTTTTTAAATTTGTAAGCCTCAGTTCTATGCATACATATATACAAATCACGCCTTTTCCCTAGCTCTTGGGTGGGGAATCGAACCCCGATCTCCCGCGTGTCAGGCGAGGATACTGACCACTATACTACCAAAGAATTGGGGCCATTTCTTTCCATTTGCTACGAGCAAATTAGCTATCCGTGGTCCACTTTTAGTCTCCGTGGGAAACGAGATATGTCAGATGGTGAACCACGACGCCGCCATTTTTATAAGGTTCAAAAGTGTTAAAGTTGTTCATTGCGTTCCCACGAAAAGCAAAGATAAAACAGGTCCACTCAAGCAAGGCTAGTCAACATCTTGGGTCTACCGGTCCACATTGTAGTTCAATGTCCCGGGCTAACCATGCAGCCATCGGCGCGGCAGCCACTGGCTTAGTAAAGAGGAAGCAAAAGAGGATGAGGTAGGAAAGGAGTATTGAGCAAGGAATAAGGAATTTGGAAAAAGGACTATAGGATATAAATATATATACAATTATCTCGGAAGGAGTGGGAAGAGATAGTAGCAGTTCGGTAAGCCGGGGTCGTTTACCAGTATACCGGATAAGCTATCTAATTGCCGGACAAGCTAAAAGTCTAAGTACTCCTTGACTCACTTCTGTGGCAGCCCAAAAACTATGTTCTTTATCTATAATAAACTCTCAGAGATAGAAATAGTTTTATATGATATAAAGTAACAAGGGGGCCGATATAATCCAAAGGGTTAAAAGCTTTATGGGGGCTTTTAACCCTTATGGGGGCTAAAGAAGAATTGACTACTGAAAAAACGAAACTGCGTGAAATATATAATATATTTTTTTATCATCATCATCATTTCAGCCCATAGATGTCCACTGCTGAACATAGGTCTCTCCAATCGAATTTCAGCGCGACCGGTCCATAGCCACCTGCATCCAGCGAGACCCAGCGATCCTCACCAGGTCGTCAGTCCATCTCGTAGGTGGCCGTCCCACACTGCGCTTGCTAGTACACGGTCTCCATTCAAGGACCTTATATATTTTTTTATAATTTTAAAATACCACCAGTGTCACTCTCACAGTTGAGACGAATCTAACAACACCTCTCGAACTAAAATCCATTAAGCCATTAGACTACAGATCGTGCCAAAGAAATATAGATACATATATTTCTGGAAAAACATAACCCTGTCTTGCGCAGTCGGGTAAAAAATACTGATTACATTAATAATACAGTTACTTTATTATCTCAGCAATACCCAAAGTTTGACTGGTAAAGATATAACATCGAAATTATAAAAAAATAAATGGCCGATTTTCAGCGCCAAATTATATATACATATAAAAAAAAATACCCGAGTGCATGAAAAATTTAAAATTTTATAATATTTTATAAAAAGCATAAAATTTTCAAACTGTAATAAATGAATTATAAAGATAAAAAAAAAATTTGAAAAATTATTTTTTTTTGTTTGATGGAATGATCATGGTTGGCAATGTTTACAAACGCAGTCGGAGGCGTCGAATTTTCACGATACGTATGTACGTAGAGCAAGATAATACGCAGTGGGAGAAGTTCCAGTATCCTAACTTTCATATTATACATGCGAAAGTGAGTGATGCTCCCGACTGCGTTTGTGAACACTGACAACCATGATCATCCAAAACCAAAAAAATATTTAATTTTTCATCTTATTTCTATCTTTTTAGTTCATTTATTAAATTTGAAATTTTTATGTTTACAATTTTTCTCGCAGTCGGTTGGTATTTTTTCAATAATGTTTTTATTTAAATCTGTTGCTGTTTCTAGCAAAGAAATATTTCATTTTAAACTAGTGTAAAATGTGGGTATCAAGAATTGCATCAATCCTCGTGGATTTTGATCCGCACTGGTTGAGACATGGATCAGTCTCCGGCCTTCGTGAAAGCGAGCGCCCTGATTTCGTATGTCACACTATGGATCAGAGGATCTGATGTAGCAGTCGTCACATCGGACGCAATACTATTTCTGTTTGTTCACCTTGAGGAACCTTGGAGTTATTGATATCCTGAAAAAAAAAGAATATTTGTATAAAATCTATACTACTATTATAAAATGGTTAAATATTAAATTTTGTAAAATAAAATATAAAAAAAAACAACTCAAATCGACTAATTAAGTGCTCCTGAAAGCAATTTCGACTTAAATACTGCGTCAGGTTTCATCAAAATCGGTCCAGTAAAATTAAAGATAAATCTTGATCCCTGTTTTAATTATATGTGGGGCCGGCATAATAATAGCGCCACTCTGTCTCACCGTGGATGCTGTGAGATCCAGCTAAGGGATGTACCAGGATAACACGTAGCAGCTTTATCCTGTAATTCTATGACAACATACTGCGATCTCCGAGACGCGTGCCAAGCGTCCAGATTATTTACGGTAAATCCTCCTTTTTTAAGTGGGAGGTCTAAGTGCTAGACTAGTGGACTTCGATGGGCTGATGGATAAGAGGAAGATACCACGCTGGCCTAGTGTGGCCTCCTATATAAATAAGAGCGACTTAACCTTCTCACTTGGTAGGCGTCTTAAAGATCGTAGTAGATGTTAATTGATTGATAACATTGCTGCCCATTATCCTGATGAATCTGTCAGGTGGATCTCACAGCATCCACGGCAAGTGATGGGGTGATGCTATCATTATGTCAGCAGCAAAAGAAAAATGGTTATTAGATCTTAACTGAAAGCAAATTGCATTTTACATTCCGTAAACTTGCGTATGATATCGTAAAATGAAATGACATATCTCTTCAGTTTCTTCTTCCTTCACGCTTTAAGTTAACGGAATGTAAAATGCAATTTGCTAGTTAATGGTTTGCAATTAGTTAATTCAAGTCTTATTTACGTTACATTTCAGTTTCAATTCTATTACTTTATATTATTATTTCTTGTATTATCATTCACCANGATAGATTCATCAGGATAATGGGCAGCAATGTTATCAATAGCAATAGCAATGTTAGTCTAGTTAAACTGTATACCATTTGTTTCACCGGCTTCCACATTTTAACCTGTAAAAAATATCAAACTACTTGTCTTAAATATACGGTAAAATTGCGAGTGTAGCCGAACCTTTAGATAATTTTTTTTTATAGAACTTCGAACAAGAAATTTAAAATTTAATATTCCATTCTTGTTTTAAACTTTTAATAGACGTTCTTTATCGTAGTCGGGATTTTTTTTCAGTTAGTTTTTTAAATTGCCTTTTTGGCAACGCGTCTGTACAGTCAAAGTCAAACTTGATAAATCGTGACGAACTTGTCTCGTGTATCTAGATTTTTTGATCGAACTTTAATAAAGAAATAAAATATTATAGGCGTGATATCAGCAGTTTTTTTATGGCTATAGCACTGCTATAGCCGACCGAATTCCTGCAATATATGTTGCAGACCTTGATTTGACCGTCTTTTCAGATCAAGTTATTTACTCAAGATTTAATCTTTACAATATTAAGCCAATGGTTCCAATTCTAATTTTACATTTCCGTCTCTACTTATACTTATACATTTTATATTGGTATTAAAATATTCCCAGCATTTGTTTTAAGATTTGTTACTTAAATTCCAATTTTCAATATCTGCGTTACATCGTGCCATGTTGTTTACTTAATTATATGTTCGGCTTTCTAATTATAACAATTATAACAGTTGATACATTTATATTTTGTCTTTTTCCTTACTCTCTATGTATTTATATTTTCCTAATTTAAGTTCGTGCGTTATAAGCAATCTTATTTACGTTACATTTCAGTTTCAATTCTATTACTTTATATTATTATTTCTTGTATTATCATTCACCA